>JAJIBD010025064.1:0-88035 GCA_021461705.1 Cryptotis parvus
AGAGCCCTTTATGCCACGAAACAAGAGAAACTAGAGAAATGGACAAATTCCTGAATTCCTATAGCCTCCTAAGCTGCAACAAGAAGATTTGGAATACTTCAACAAACCTATCTCCCCATTGAGGAAATAGAATTAGTAATCAAAGTACCTCCTAAATACAAAAGCCTAGGTCCGATGGTGATTCTACCAGTAAATTCCTTACAAAACCTTAAAGAGGACCTATTCCTCAATTCTTTTTAAGCTCATCTGCAAATTGAAGAAACAAAAACACTCCCAAATAGCTTTACGAGGCACATATCACCCCTGATACTCCAAGCTAGACAGAGATGTCACAGCAAAAAGGAAAAACTACAGACCACCTCCTGATGAATACAGATGCTAAGATCTTCAACAAAAATACTAGCAAAATAGAATCCAAAGAGTCATCAAAAAGATTATACACCATGACCAAGTGGAATTCATCCCAGGAATGCAAGGATGGGTTCAACATCCCAAGTCAATCAACATAATACATCAATAACAACAAAAGAAAAATAAAAACCATATGACCATATCAATAGATGCAGAGAAGGCATTTGACAAGATTCAACACCCCGCTCATGATAAAAGCTCTCCAAAAAATGGGGATTGAAGGAACCTTCTCAAGATGTAATCCAGGCCATCTACTACAAGCCCACAGCGAAAGCATCATTCTCTAATGGGGAAAACTGGAAAGCCTTCCCCTTAAGATCAGGTGATTAAGACAAGGCTGCCCACTCTCACCACTTCTATTCAATATAGTACTAAAGTGACTGGCCATAGCAATCAGGAAGAAAAAGACATTAAGTGGGCATCCAGAATAGGAAGAGGAAGAAGCCAAGTTATCACTATTTGCAGATGACATGATATTATACCTGGAAAACCCCAAAACTCTCTACCAAAAGGCTCCTAGAAATAATACATTCTATAGTAGAGTGGCAGGATACAAAATCAATACCCAAAAGTCAATGGCCTTCCTATATGTAAACAGCTAAAGAAGAAGAAAGGGACATTAAAAGAAACTATCCCATTCACAATTGCGCCACAGAAAATCAAATACCTAGGAATCAGTTTGACAAAGAATGTAAAGGATCTCTACAAAGAAAACTACAAAACGTTACTTCAGGAAATAAAAGAAGACCTGAGGAAATGGAGACACATTCCCTGCTCATGGATTGGAAGGATTAACATTAGCAAAATGGTAATACTCCCTAGAGCTTTATACAGATTCAATGTGGTCCCTATAAAGATACCCATGATGTTCTTCAAAAGAAATTGAACAAACACTCCTGAAATTTGTATGGAATAATAAAACCCCCCAAATAGCTAAAGCAATCCTTTGGGAAAAAGAAGATGGGAGGTATCACTTTCCCCAACCTCAAGCTCTACTACAGAGCAGTTGTAATTAAGACAGTGTGGTATTGGTATAGAGACAGACCCATAGACCCATGGAATAGAACTGAATATCCTGAAACACACTCTCAAATATACAACCACTTAATCTTCGATAAAGGAGCAAAAAATATTAAGTGGAGCAAAGAAAGCCTCTTCAACAAATGGTGCTGGGAAAAACTGGGCAGCTACATGTAAAAAATGAACTTAGACCTCCTTCTAACGCCATGCACAAAAGTCAGATCAAAATGGATTCTAGATCTCAACATCAGACATGAATCTATAAGGTACATCAAGAAAACATAGGAGAAACGCTCTACGACATCGAAACCAAAAGTATCTTTAAAAGACTGACACACCACTGACCAAGCAAATGGAAGCAAAGATAAACAAATGGGATTATATAAAATTGAAAAAGCTTCTGCACCTCAAAAGAAACGGTGACCAAGATACAAAGACAATCCACAGAGTGGGAAAGGATATTCACCCAATACCCATCTGACAAGGGGTTAATATCCAGGATATATCAGGCACTGGTAGCACTTCACAAGAAAAACAGCCAACCCCATCAAAAAATGGGGAGAAGAAATGAACAGAAGCTTCCAAAAAAGAAGAAATTCGAATGGCCAAAAGGCATATGAAAAAATGCTCTTCATCTTTAATCATCAGGGAGATGCAAATCAAAACAACAATGAGGTACCATCTCACACCACAGAGACTGGCACACATCCAAAACAGCAAGAACAACCGGTGCTGGCGTGGATGTGGGAAAAAGGGACTCTCATCCACTGTTGGTGGGAGTGCCGACTGGTCCAGCCCTTTTGGAAAAACAATATGGGCATTCCTCCCCAAAACTAGATATTGAGCTCCCATTTGATCCAGCAATAGCACTCCTGGGAATATACCCGAGAGACCAAAAAACACATAGCAGAAACACTATCTGTACTTCTTTATTCATCTCTGCGCTATTCACTATAGCTAGAATCTGGAAACAACCTAAATGCCCGAGAACAGAGGACTGGCTAAAGAAACTGTGGTTCATCTACACTATGGAATACTATGCGGCTGTCAGAAAAGATGAAATTATGAAATTTACCCGCAAATGGATGGACATGGAGACTATCATGCTGGAGTGAAATTAGTCAGAAGGAAAAAGGACAGATATAGAATGACTGCATTCATTAATAGGATATAAATAGATACCAGTGTTTTACTAAATGTGGGAAATGGTAATGGCAGATTAAAACTCACCATTGAATATACACAAAGAGACTTAAGTGATAAACTCTAAATATCTGCAGGGCTAGCCACAATGTGTAAAAAGAAGAGGAGAGAGATGCAGAGACAGAGAGAGACAGAGAGAAAGAGAGGAAACTGGGGTACCTGCTATTGAGGCAGCCTGGGGGTGGTGGAGGGGGTGGGGTACATTGGTGGTGGAAATGGGGCACTGGTGGAGGGATGGGTGCTGGAATACTGTATTACCAAGAACCAATTATGAACACCTTTGTAATTGTATGTCTCACGGTGGTATAATAAAAAATTAAAAAAAAAAAAAAAAAATAAAAAAATTTAATAAAAAAAAAAGTTAAAAAAAAAACATAGCTGCCTCAGACACCTGGGCACTTCCCAAGCAGGATGAGAATGTTATCTGGTCTCCTAAAGAGGAATCAAAAGGGCTATGCTTGGAATATCACACATCATCAAGTGAAAGAAGGGAATCTGGAGCTCTGACTCCTCCGCCACTGTTCCAGAGTCAGTGACGCCGTCTCGCTTGCCAAGGCATCGAAAAATCAGGTGGGCTGGCATGTAATATGATTTTGAGATGACCACTGGACTAGAGCTCATTACCGACTGGATCCCCGGGATGTCAAAAGATCACGTGGCCGCCTACCCTACAAGATACAGTCAGACTTCTTTGTCAAGACCCTGAAGGGAACGGTTTGAGACTTCTTCATATTCCGAAGCAACCAGGATGCCATTGGGCCACACTGGTATGTGATAGGGTCAAAATGGAAATGTTACGGGCGCCGCTCGAGCAAATCGATGAATAACGGGATGTCAAGGGACAAGTGAAACCTTTAGAAAATAATTTGATTGACATGGAAAGGTGTTTGTATATTATATTATTACTGAAGCACAACAAAGATGTTGTAGCCAAAAAATAGGAGTTCAACTTACTTTTGTACCTGACTCAGAGAAATATTCACATTTAAAATTTTAACTCTATTCATCAACAATGGCAGTTTACTAGGGATCTCATATGTAAACTTTTGTCTTTTTTGTATTTCATTATGCATATGTCATTTCAATTTGATAAAACACTTTCAATGAAATATATAATTGGCCATAGAGAGCCTCAACTAGTGTTTGCTTCAATTAGTAAACAGAAATTCCACTTAGATCCCACACGTAGTCCATCTTCAAAGTTCTACACTACAATCCCTCAGTACAGAGTTGAGAGCAGCACTAGTAACTGTTGGGTGTGGACCCTAAACCAAAAAATATTTATGGATACATAGATGATAGACATCATCTAGTTGTCAACTACATCAACCATTACTAATGGGAAATCCAGAGTGTCACCATTGTTATGGTAAATAGGACTTACCTGAAACAAACTTCTATAGCATGCTCCAAACCCCCGGCAACCCTGACCTTGGCTTTTCTTGCATGCTATCCCAGGTCTTGCCTCTATGCCTCGATTGTGAACCGCATTTCTGAAGAGTGAATTTAGCAAGCTATAAAACTCTTGGCATTACAGTACTGATAAGGTTTTTTTACTCCTTTGGAATAGTTAATGCTTTCCCTTTTTTTTTCATGATTAAAACTGACTTTATTTATGCAATTCCGTGGATTTTCGACTAAAGTACAAAATTTTTTACGAGCCAGTTTTTACAAGCAGTCATTATTCAAGCACTAATCCGGACTACCAGTGTTCCCCCACTGCTACCAAAGACCCCTTCACTTCCCACTCCACCCCCCCTTATGCATGCCCTTAGCTCGGCACTCCTTATTTTACTGTTACAACATATAAATGGAAATGGTATCAAAGAAGTCATGAACTCTTTGTTGTTACGCCCAAATTTGGATCTCTCTGTATTCTTTAAGCTTCACTTAATGAATTTATACAACAAAGTGGGTTTCTACCACTCATCCCTCAAACCCACCAACACTGCCCTACAGACAGCAATACATTTAAAAATTTTCACAACCACTGTTTGGCCTTATCCTAAGTATGCACTGAATAATCTATTTTATATTGTTTATTGTACAACTTGCCAAATATGGTCGAGAAACATACTCTTAGAGCAAAACCAATGAGGATTATTAAATCTCTACAATGGGCTATTGTAAAACATGATTTTTGTGAAAAATAATTTGTTCTCACTAAGTTTTAGATTTTTTTTACCAAACATGCAAACATAAATGTTCCTGTGTGGTACAAGTGTACATACAACAACATATATATCCTCAGGAGGCACAATTTAGATATGGCTACTTTTTAATCATATCCTATAAAATATAATAAGATAATGGATGAAATTCAAACTTGAAGAAAAGGAAACTCGTACAGAGTAGGTCATTTTGCCTGGCCTGAACATACATCTATCAGAATTTATAGCCAGCCAATTCCAACAAACCCTCCAACTAAATTCCAAATTGGTCAGAATAACCCACTTTGCCTTTTACCTTTAGAATCAGAGGTGCATTGGTATGTCTCTTTGAACCAGCAAAACTGATTACATTATGGTTGAACTTTTGCTTGCCAGTGTACCTCTTTGAGTGACTATAATGTCTGTCACTTCTTGACACCCATGGGCAAAAAAGAGTACCATACTGAGCAGCAAGAAAGGCTCATAAGGAGACTTAGCTATACCAATCCACTTCTGCTCATGCTACCATTTTATCTTGATCCAGAGATTCCTAAAGGCAGAGAGCAGCTCTTAATATATGCTAAATGTTAGTAAGTGCCCAGGAGCTCAGTAGGGTTTGACACCCAACATGAGTGCATTTTCGTGACTCTACATTTAAGATGACTCTTGGTGGAGGTCAGGGGCACCCATGGGTGTATGTAGGAATCGAAACCTAGTCAGCTGCATGCAAAAAAATGCCTTATCCACTGCCCTGTCTCTGGCCCTTCCAAGATCTTTCTAACTTGTGTCTAGATTCTTTTCCATTTAGCTAATTAATTTGATTTTTTAAAATATTTTATTATATCACCATGGGAAAGAGCTACTATTGGCTTTCCCCTGCCCAGCCACTCATGGAGGCACCCGGGATGTGATGGCGGGTTCTAGCCCCCTGGCCAGCCACCCCAGCAGAGCCTCACAAGAAGCTAGACAACCTCCACTCCATGGGGGACTCCATTTTCCACATCCGACTTCCCTCATCAGAACTCCACCCAGCAAGACTAGCCTATCACAGCCTGGCTCATCTAGATTCACCCCTATAGTAAAGTTCTTTAAATCCAGCCCAGGTATGTTGACCCAAAGACTCACAGACATTGAGGCAGAGCTGTTACTGGTCTCCCTCTGCCTAGCGCCACTCACGAGGCACCCTGGAGGGATGGGAGGAGCCTTAGCCCTGGCCTGCTACCATAGCAGTAGCTCGCAACTTGCCAGACTACCCCCACTCGATGAGGGCCTCCATTTTGCCACTATCCGACTCTCTCCCTTGTCAGAATTCCACCTAGCAGACCAGTCTATCACAGCTTGGCTCACCCAGGCGCATTGGGCTTATACGTTCATCATAAAAAAGCTGGATTTAGAGATGACTACAAGAGTATCCTACCCACAGGGCACAGCCTTGGAAAGCTACCGTGTTGTATTTGATATACGGCCAAATACAAGTAACAATTATAGACCCCATCCCATGACCTGAAGGAATGATTTGAGGCTCTTTATGTCCCGAGCAAACAGGTGCCCTTGGGCTCTACTTTCATGGATAGGACAGGTGGAGATGTTATTGGTGCCCGCTCGAGCAAATCGATGATGAACGGAAGACAGTGATATAGTGATACCACTGAGACAGACAATTACAAAGATGTTCATGTTTGGGTTTTGGTCACAAAGTGTTCCAGCACCCATCTCTCCACCATTGCCCATTTCCTACCACCAATGTCCACGATTCCCCCACCCCATCCCCTAGCCTGCCTCTATGGTTCTTTATCTCTTTTCTCTCTTTCTCTCTCTCTTCTCCTGCCTATTTCTCAGACAGAAACATGCATGGAATTAAAAATAGAACAACCAAACTAACTGGGCAACAAAACTGAAATGAAATGGTCCACTTATTGCCCATAACAAGTGGATTCATTTGCATCATTAATTCACCATAAAATTGGCTTAATAGTATTGCCAGTTTCACTAAAAAGCTAACATAAATAATAAAGAAATATAAGATACCTGAGTAGTACTGTTCACCTGCTTGACTGATTAACCAAAAATTTGTATTTGACACATTGGAAAGATAGTACAATGGGTATATCATTTGCCCTGCAGGCAGCAGATACAGGTTTAATCTCCGGCACTTGATATGGTCCCCCAAGTTTTCCAGAAGTAGACCTAAAAAGCAGAGTCAGGAGAAATCTTGGAGACAGGTTTGGCTCGGACCTCCCCATCCTCTAAATTGCATTGTATATTTAATGTTGTTGATAAGAAAAATAGTAGAACATTTGGTGTTATGAACTAACTGTACAGGACAAGCTGTGGCATCATGCTTTGATATTAATCTTTGTGCTACAATCCTGTACTTTTCAATATAAATTTATTTTTAATGCGATTGGTAAATAGAAAAATGATAGCTGCAGATGCAGATTTATTCTGAAGAAAAAATAGCACTGTTTTTGCTCTTTCATGCTTTACATGATAATGAGTTTTACAAACGTTAATAAAAATGAGAAATTATACTACATGAACTTTTTATTTTTCCCATTACCTTCTAACCTGTCAGATATCTCTGCAAAGTAAGTCAGAGCTGAAGGTTGGGAATTTGTACCTTGATAATGATTAATCACTTTGGGAGCTTTGGATCTTATGGTCATGAGCAGAAGGAATATACCAATTGTGTCATTTCATTGGAACCCTAGATATCACTTTACTTTACTTATTCATTTACATCTATTTTATTCAGTGGTTATGTGTGTATTCACAATGGGTTTGGGCCCTATGGACACGCCACTGACACTTGGCTCAGCTGTGTGACATGATGCATTAATATTTGGGGCAAGTGGCACAGGACTAGAGCCAACCAAGGCCACGCCTTGTAGTGAAAGAGTTGGCCACCTGATGGGGTGACTGACTGGGAGCTTCGAACGCCGCACCTATCAAGGAAAACTCTGAGAGACCAGGTCCTATGCAAAAGCAAGGGTTTTATTAATGCGAGTATACTCGGCCCATAGCATGACCCCAAGTGGTCAGTGGCTAAGAGCCCCGGAGCCCTTCCAGGGAGGATCTTTTTAAGAGATTGTTCCCGCCGCTACAGAAAGCCCAAGGCATAACCATCCAATAGATTTAAAATATTACATCAAGGTTCAGCAGCCGCAGGCAGCCAATCACTTTGTACCAAGTAACCATTCCCCACCAATCAGATCATTCTTAATACTTTTCTATATTTGGTGCGGCTAGATACACGCTGGGATCATGGGTCAGCAACGGGTTATGTGTACGCGCAGGAATGCAATCCAGGCAATCCAGGTCAGATAGTAGATTCTGGGCGGGGGTCTCATAACCTCTAACAGGAATTTGTTCTGGGCCTTTGTAGATAACAAAAAGGCTTCAAGATGAAAAGGACACTCAGGCCCTAAATTGGTAACTTTCCATGAGTAGGCCTGCCCTGGTTGGGAAAGGGGGTTTCTGCCTTCTTTCAGTAGTACCTCTGGAACTATGTAGTCCTCAGATCAAATTTAGAGACTCAAAAATTCAAGTTTTTATCAAAGCCCTTTGAGGTATGTTCCTGTCCTCAAGCAAAATTTCAACTAAAACAGGTACCTCAAAAGTGTAGACTCTTCAGTCTCACAAACTGTGTACATCAAAATCACTTGAAATACCTGATATCAGATTAGCTTGAAAGTCAAGTTCCTCTGATGCTACCTTTCCTAGAAAATTACTATTTTAATGTCAGGAACAAGGTTTATCACTATAAGAGAAAAGCTTTGGGTGTATTTGAAGAAGTTAATTAAAAATCACTTACCATTTGTCTTCCTGTTTTCATTGATTTGCTCAGGTGGGCGCTAGTAACGTCTCCATTCATTGGGAATGAGGCCCATTATTGTTACTGTTTTTGACATATTGAATATACCCTCAGGTAGCTTGCCAGGCTCTGACATGACTCTGGGTACATCCTGGGCCCAGTGGGCCCAGTCTTTTCTATGTCAGACCAACCATACAGGGGCCCACAGGGCAGAGCCCTGGGTGTAGGCAAGCCTATTTTCTGTCTGACACCTGCCCAGGCAGATGGGCACTGCAGCCACACCTGCAACGTCTTGAGGGGGCAGGGAATTAAAAATAAAAACATAAAACACTAACCTCAAAATACAGCTGCCATTCTACTAGTGCAATATAGTTTGTGTCATCAGGAGCCAGTATATATGCCCCAATACCTAAGAAGCAATTCTGGGAGGCTGCAAGTAGAGATGAAAGAGCTGTGAAAAGAATTCCCCTGTGTCACCTTCTCCTCATGCCACCCTTGGCCCCAAGGCATTGATGAAGATGGTTACCCTGGATCATACTCTTGATTTTGCTGAAATTAATCTCTATTAGAATAGAGTTTATTGGACCAGAGCAATAGTATGGAGTGCAGAGTGCTGACCTTGTGCATGGAATCCATCTGGTTTCAGTGAGCCCCAATAGGAATGATTTGAAATAATGATTTCTTATTTTAGAACCAGGAGTAGGTGGTGAGTACCTCCAGGTATGGATCCACCCCCTCCTCCCACGGGCCCAAGGCCAAATCCTAATCCTAAAGGAAAAGATAGAAACCTACAACACAAATAGGCAAAGGAAAGTAATACTATAAGCTGTGTCTAACATGCCCAAGAAAGTTAACCTGAATGGCATGAAGAGCAGTATTGTTGTGGATATGATATGTTTTCAAGCTTTACAGCCATCTGCCTTCATCTCATTTCCATAAACCCATAATTTTTAGTGCATAAACAAATGGTTATGTTGGATGTGAGTTTTTTCCAGGCTATATTTATGACAAAGTGGAAATGCCTATATTTACACTTGGCTTATTTGTAAAAGAGTTAGAGTTACTTCTAACATGAATTCAAAGAAGAGAAATCATCTTTGAAGAGAAAAGCATCCAGAATGTTACAAGTAATGTAAAACACTCTTAAAAAGCGCCCTTGATGGCTAAGTTTTGGACCAAAAAATGGGGTGTTTTTTTTTTCTCTTCCCTCTTGGCACCTTAGCTAAAAAGGAAAAATAGGTCTTAGTGGAGATGTCATTGGGGGTAATGAATCATAAAACCAAAAAGTTGAGATTAGAATGAGAAACATCTTAACACCATGTGTGGCTCTTGTGGGCATTCAGAAAGTGTGACTGAAGAGGCTTTGCAGTCAAATGAATTGGTTTCCTGTCTATCTGAATAAGAATAGTAGCTCTAGAAAGAAGTTAGGTTACAAAAAGAACTTAGGTTAACTACCTAGTCATATAGGTTTCAATAATGAGCTTATTATTTTGCAAAGTCTATTAAAATATAATTCAGGTGGGCAGGTTATCATATTTATATACCTCAGAAAAATAAAGGCCACAGCACTTGATCATCACTCAAGGAAGATTTTTCTGGGGCTTTTTGTCATTTTCTGACAAATTTAATTTCTTTTCCTTTTCACTTTGGTGTTTCATATATTTGTTTGTGGTACTCAAAAAGTGAGCAAAACTCCCAGAAGTTGTGCACTTGAGGTGATTTGGATGTCCCACCCTCTTGTTAGGGCTCTAGGGAGTCACCTGAGCATGTGGGGTGAGCCTGGTCATGGTAGCGCTGCCATCTCAAGGCAGGTGCTGTTTCACAGCCACGTCCCCTCTGTGCTTTGTTTTCTGACTAAAGATCTAACACTCATCAATTCCAGATGTGAAATGTCTGTCCTTGGACAGATGCTCTGATGGATATATTTTTGGACCTGTTTGAAACCCAGCCTATAACTCTTTCTCATGACTGATGAAAATGGACATTGCTGGCTACATCTTAGCCCTGAGGTTTACCGCACATGGTCTGCAGTTGAGATGCATCCAGAGCACTGAACCTTGCCAGATAGATCAACAGGCCTTGCAATGGGAGGTCCCCAAATCTGTCAGCAATGGGCCATGCAGGAACTTCTCTGGCCAGCCAGACTAGGACCTGGCTTGTGCCACATATTATGAGGCTGTTCCGGGGAATCTTCAGATTAGAGCAACCTAATAAAATCTGCCCCCTGCTCCATACTGATAATAATCAGCCTTCCAAGTCTTGGGTTACCGCCCAACTGGGGTCAGCAGGTGCCAGGCAGGAGAGAGCTGTCTCTGTGAGACACTGTACTCCAGCACTTTGGGCTGGAGCTCTCACATTCCCATTGCACATTAGGGCCACAGTGCGGTGGCTGACTTGTCTGCTTCCAGGAACTGGAGCCAGTGAGGCGAGAGGGGGCTGCAGCTATCAACGGAGCCACTTAAGGGCTGTGAATACTGCTGCTATCTGTAAAATGAACTAGATATTGACTTTTACACCCTGAAGGAGAGCATGGAACACACCAGATTTTATGTTTATATATACATATATATATATATATATATATATATATATATATATATATATATATATGTATATATCAGCTTTCATCCTACAACAGCTACAGTAAGTGGTCATGGGTTAGACTGGAAATACTTGGAAACCTCATGGTAGAATTTAATTATCACAGTATTTTGTATAGGGGGAGTGAGGAGTCCAGGAGGGAGAATTCAGTTCTCGAGCGCTGATGACGTGGCTCTGAATTTCACTAACCACTAGAAGTTGCATTTTGCATCCTTTGCACATTGCTTTGCAAGACAGGAAACTGGAAGGCAGGGAGGGAATAAAAGAAAACGCCACTGATCTATTTTATTTTTGAAATTGTAAATTATAGGGAAAAAAAGAATTGGAGACACGAATAGACAAAGTCTTTGTTTATTTATTGCCAGGGAAAGGCCGATTAGGATGCCGCACTGTGTTTCCATGGCATTGCGGAGACATAAACAGAAAACACGGGCTAATGCATTCAGTTAGGCACAGATTTTAAAGTCTAATGTGCAATCTAAATATATATCACATGCATTCTTGCTATTTATTTATCTATTGTATATCCAGCAGTGAAGGGGGAACTGCCTAACTAATGGGATGCTGTGATCTGTTTGTCAATGTGCCTACATGTTCAAGCCTTCACTTGTGATGTGTGTCTGTGACTTCTGTGTGCTTTGTTACCTTGCAATCTCTTCTTTCCTACCTCTGTATCTACTTCACTAGAGATAGCAAACTCAAATGTATTAATTTACCTCCTAGGCAGGCTACCTAAAGGATGGAGATCAGTTAGGATAATTGTATGTGACTCACAGTGAGTAATGAGAATTCAACACATTGGGAAAGTCCTTTTCTCTGACCATTCCACACAAGGATACATATAGGTTAATTTCAAAAGACCTGACAAATGCCCTGATATTCACCAAATTTTCAGTTAGAGTTATCAAAAATGTTTTCATGAGAATTAAACTTGCATTGTTACTGGAGATCACCAGATTAAACTACTAGCAATTTGGACCAAATGCAGTAGGGTAGATAGAATATAAGAGCTGCCAATTTCGCTTTTTCTGATCTGTGATATATGATTTTGTGTAGTAACTTTACTGCCTTCCCCCAGAAAGTAAAGTGCCTCCATATTTTGGTCATGTATATTATATGTAGCTTGTATCAATATTGGACCCCAGTTCACAATCCAGGAATCAACACTTGCCTGTTGAATTATTAGAATTTGCAGCCGCTTCTTCCTCTGACAAAAATATCAAAGGGCACAAAAATGCATAGACCTAAGGCAGGGAATAGGTGGCACTGCATTCTGAAGAGCTTCTGAGTAATAATAAAAACTGGTCAGAACAACAGAAAGTAATGCTTTGCTATTGAGTATGGGCTTATAAACAGCATGAATGTTACCCATTCATTATCAAGCGAGCTAATCTAGAAAATAGGACTCTCTTGTTTCAGAGCATGCTGTGAATATAAGCAAATACAACTAACTTCCATCTTTTTCCTAAGCTCGGGTGTAAACTAGATTTTTATTGGTCACTGATATAAGTTATTTATGAAATATAGCATGTGCCTTCAAGACAGAAATCGGAATACTTATTGCCTGGTACCAGACAAGAAATGTTAGGCCCCATTTTTATAGACAATCTATTTGCTTCACATCTAAAATTAAATATACATAATTTTAAAAATATCCAAATAAATTCCAAGTTCAAAAAACACTAAGGTTTGTACTGAATTGTACTTTCATTCTTTTATACTCGGTTTACCTGAAGGTTTACAGCTGTGATGGAGGATTGAAGTCAGCTCCCTTTATCTTATTATTGCCTTTTACCTTTCCTGAGGTCACATACTCTGGCTGGGAATCAACTTTATTATGTTTTATTTTGGTATTTGGGGTCATATCCAGTGATGCTCGAGGTTTTATTCTTGGCTTTGCACTCAGGAATTACTCCTGGTGATGCTCAGGGGCCCATATAAGATGCTGGGGATTGAACCTGGGTTGGTCGAGTGTGAGGCAAACACCCTCCCCCTGGACTATCACTCCAGCTCCATGTTGTTTTTTAAGCAGCAATAGGAATTTATTATGTATCTATTTTATTTTGTTTTGTTTTGTTTTATTTATTTGTTATTATACCACTGTAAGATATGCTGGCAAGCTACCAGTGGTGTATTCGATATGCCAAAAACAGTAACAATAATTGACCTTGTTCCCAATGAATGGAGACATTTCCAGCACCTGCTTGAGCAAATCTATGAGCAACGGGAAGACAAGTCATACAAGTGATACAAAATTCACCATATTGCAAACCATAAGGCCCAAAAGTGAGATATGCAGTTACAAAGTTGTTCATGATTGGGAACCACCTTTTTTTAATGGGTCACATCCTGTGATGCTTAGGGGTTACATAGGTTCTGCACTCTGGGGACCATATGGGATGCTGAGGATCGAACCTGGTTCAGCTACGTGAAATGCAAATGACCTACTCACTACTATTGCTCTGCCCCCTGGGAACAACCTTTTATTCTTGAATCTTTTCTTGAGCTTTTTCAGTCTCCAAAGTCCATGAAGTTGGAACATCCTATTATTATTGCATGGAACATGCAAACTGAGCATGCTTGAGTCTCATCTCCTGTCCAGACACAAGGTGGGTTTGTTATCTGTAGAGATGATCCCTGATTCCTATCCTCCTAGTACCACAGTGTTCTTGGATTAACTGCCAAGCTTGCTGTGTAAATTATAGCTGCCTGGTGGGAGCTTTAATTCACACACTGATGTTTTAAAGAAATATTTTCAAGGTTGAACTACATAAATCCAAGATTTTTTGACTGAGTTATGCTTGCACTCACGTTTCCCCTTTTCTATGTGTGTTTAGAACGAAATAGTAGAAAAAGAAAGACAGAAACTTTATGAAGAAAGATTATTCCATTTTCTGGAAAGAAAGTAAAGGGTTAAGAAACTTCTGGTAATGCATACAGCTGACTCTGGTGATCTCAAGCTCCCCTGGGAACAACTCCTGGGCACGGATATGAAATAATCCGTCAGTGCTGTATCTGGCTCCAAAGAGAAAGGAGGAAGGGGAAGAAGGAAAGAAGGAAAGAGAAAGAAGGAAGGAAGAAAGAAAGAGATAAAGAAAGATGGAATGGCTTGGTGAATTGCATTCAATAAATACTGAGTTTATGGACTGGACAGATAGTACAGGGGTTAATGTGCTTGTCTTATGCCCTTACATGCAGATGACCCTGGTTTGATCCCTAGCATGCATTTGATTCCCAGAGAACTGCCAGGAATAAACCTGAGTACAGAACCAGGAGTAAGCCCAAATGCCACTGGAAAAGGACCCTAAAAAGCAATAAATAAAATATACTGAAGTTTTCACACTTAAGTGCACATATACTCTGCAACACATGAATATTTGTATATACAAGCATATATACAAAGTTTTTGTGTATAAGGGACTTCCCATCATTGAGAAGAAGAAAATAATTAGTATTATATGGTGTCTTTTGCAAGTTCAGTAGAATTGAAATTCTCTACCAATTTGTCTTGCCTTATCTTTGTTATTTAATGGAAACTAAATTCAGATTAATAATTGACCCTCTGATCTGAAGGAAGTTGAGCTACCGGGTTGATAGTTGAATACAGACACAGAGAGTATAAAACTGCAGCATGGTCTGGCACAGTGTTTAGAATAGGATTTAGAGAGAAAATTAACTAACTTTATCCTAATTCTTCTTTGCAATTAAGATAGAGAAGGAATCAATATGGTAATGATAGTTGGAAATGATCATTTTGGACAGGTACTGAATAATGTAAGTATGTAAAGGGTATACCTGATAACCTTTCAAAATGTACATTGCAAAGCATAAGGACCAAAGAAAAGAGTAAGAGAGGCGGAGAGAGAGTAAGAGAGAGAGAGAGAGAGAGAGAGAGAGAGAGAGAGAGAGAGAGAATAGTGCCTATCATAGATGCAGGTGGAGGAGGGGCAGGAGGGAAAGTGGGGACATTAGTGGTGGGAAATGGACTTTGGTTAAGAGACGGTGATGGAACATTCTATCATTGAAACCCAAGCATGAGCAACTTTGTAAGTATGTATCTCACTGTGGTCCAACTAAAAATAGTAATAAATTAAACTTTTTTTTTTTTGCTTTTTGGGTCACACCCGGCGATGCTCAGGGGGTTACTCCCTGGCTCTGCGCTCAGGAATTACTCCCTGGCGGTGCTCAGGGGACCATATGGGATGCCGGGAATGAACCCAGGTCGGCTGCACACAAGGCAAACACCCTCCCCGCTGGACTATTGCTTTGATCCCCGAGCAATAATTTTCCAAATTAAAGGAAAAGTACATTTATTTTACCATAAAATACATAAGAGCAATATTATAAGGCTTATCGATGGGGAAGAGAGCCAATAAATTAGCTTTCAGGAACCCTGACTCCTTGTTGTGATTCTCTTTTCACAGGACAAAGGATATTTTTATTGTTGCTGTGTTGGTTTTGAGAGTATGCTCAGGACTTATTCCTGGGATCTTAGAACTTAGGGATTGCCCCTGGTAGTGCTCAGGATATTGTAGGTATGCAAGGCACATAAATGCTGGAGATCAGAGGTGACTACAACTGTATGCCACCCGCACGGCAGAGCCTGGCAAGCTACCCGTGTCGTATTTGATATGCCAAATACCAGTAATAATTATAGACCTCATTCCCATGACCTGATGGAATGGTTTGAGGCTCTTTATGTTCCTGGAGCAAGCAGATGCCCTTGGGCTCTACTAGCATGAGACAGGCCATTTGGAGATGTTACTGGTGCCCACTCGAGCAAATCGATGATGAACGGGAAGACAGTGATACAAGTGAAGTGATGCAAGGCATATTCCTTACATGCATACTATCTCTCTGACCCTTAGACAAGGTGTTTATTATTTTATTTTTTACTTATTTTATAACAAAATAAAATTAAAAAAAATAAAAATCCAGAGAAAAAGAGAGCAAGTTAGAAGAATCTAGAAGAATGAATCGTTTGGTAAATGATCATTGGAGTGGTATAGAATTAAATGATTCCAGTGATGATGTAACTAAATCTATTATTTTAGATCCTGTCTCTTGGAGAGTGTTTATAGCTAAAAACCCTTTCTCTGCTACAGGGTAATGTAAATTAGAGTCAGAGTCTTAGGCAGGTGAGAACTTGTTCTGCATGAAAAGGTGAGGGCACAATTGTGCTCTAAGAGCACAGAAAGGCAAGGAATAAATACCGGACACTGTAAAGTGGGAAGACAATAGGAAGATAATTCCTGAGACAGGACTTGTCTCAGAAAAAAGGCAGAGGAGGAGACAGGTTAATGACAATGAGAAGCCAGGCCAGAGTAAATGGATGTGTCTGAATGGAATTTCGTACATCATACACTTAGTAATGTGATATAAAACCTTCTATTTGTGTTTTCTTTAGTAATTTTGCATTGATCCTGAATACTTTGGGTGCATCTAAGTCACTTTTACCGCATTTAGGGAAAACTATATATTAGAGTTAAAGGCAAAAATAGTTTTCATACAGGGAGGAACTTACTTCAATTGAGAGGATAGCTGTTATATCTGGGAATGATGACGGTAAGAACAATGACAACAAACCTGAGTTTTATTGATGATCTAATATATTCTAGATATTCCATACACCTACAATTAATTATCTTATTCAATTTTTCTTATGGACACAGAATAAGAGTGGTTACCCTGTGTTCTATCCATGTGATCATGGAGCTCCGGCCCTGAAGTGTTTCTGAAGGGATCCTTCACTGGAAGATAAGCTCGACAGAATCTCCTTTCTAGAGTGAGGTTCTTGGCATCTCCTTCTAAGCAGTAGCAGTGGCACAGACCTGACATTAGAAAGTAATTTTATAACCCAATACTGAATAAACACTGTCAGTAAGAATAGTTAAAAGTAAATAGCATGTAAAACCCTCTTCTAAATACAAATGTTCAAATTAACCCTTTAACCTGGAACTCATTTTTCTTCTCTCATGACGTTTGCAAACTTCTCCCTAGATTCTCTTTCTGGTGTCACTCCTAAATAAGGCTTATTTATGTTCATGTGGCACCTCATTACAATGCAATGATCATACATCAGAGGCATTTGCCAGCGCACCTGGGTATTGGAGAATGCTTAGTACAAACCCATTGACTTGATTGAGTATCATCTGTCTTTTCTCTTGGGTACATTCCCTGGGTACCTAGGAAAATAAAAGAATCCAGATAAGAGAATCAAGACTATCCTGCTCCATTCTGCTGTTTTATTTTGTTTATTTTTAAAAATTTTTTGATTTAAGAATGGTGATTTACAAAGTTATTGATAGTTGAGTTTTAGGCAGATGATGTTTTGGTAATTCAACTCACTATTTTGTTCTCTTCACTTACACCATCTTCATTCTCAAAGAAAGTCATTTCTGAAGTTTTTCTTGAATAATTTCCCCCACCTCTGGCCCCACTAATCCTCTCCGCTATCTTCTGACTAATAGTTTGCTCATTAAAAGAATTAATAGACAATTTAATTTTGTTTTATACATGAGATTAGGCCCAAAGTAAGACACTCAATGTCACAATAAAGAGCCAAGAGTTAGAATCCCAAACTGAGTCCATCTAACTCCCAAGACCATTCTTTACCTTTGAATGAGTAAAGTAATAAAGGTAATTCCTTTACCATTCTTTTCTTTCCTCAATAAGTGCAAGACTTTATGCAGGGTCTGTTCCAAATTTATGAAAACTCCTTCCTCCTACCAGGGACATAGATTGAATAGCTAGTACCATAAAGTTAATTTGCAAGAAATCTGCCAAGTAAATTTAGAAATTTACTAAGAAATTGATCTAGTTTCTCTGACGTTATATTTTCAGTTGGAACATTTTAAAATTCAAAGTTATAGAATTCCCCATCTTTAAGTTAAAATAATCTTGAATCGAAAGATGCAATTGATATAAATGTTTCATCAGAATGACAATATTCTTAATAATTTTAATTAGAGTTCTAGTGCAACCAATGTTCTGTACATCAACCCAGTGATTAAGAGCAATATTTCCTCACCAAACTTACTGCAGTAGGGAAAAAAGGAAATCTTGTCTAATAAGAGGAGCATGTAAAATAACATCAGCATAGAAAACACCTATTATTTTACTCTAGGAATAACTGCACAATAGTAAACAGGAATAAAGCATGAATGACAACACATCCCTACGAATGTGTTTCTTCCCACATGGAAAATTATAGCAAATATTCCTTTTCCCATTACACTGTTTCATGGAGAGTTTAAATGATGTTGACGTATACCCCTCTGTTTCCACTCCAGGATCCACATCAGACTGTTTGTGTCATGTAGCATATGTGTATTTTTCTAACTAAAAAGTTGAGCTGAAATTTTTTATATATTGGATGAGAATTATATTTAAAAACATTTTGCAAATGTTCAAACATATATGATGATGACGAGAACATTAAAATTAATGCCATGTATCCATTTAGCTTCAAAAATTATCAACTTCTGGTTAATCCTATTTCTTCCGAAAGTGATTTTTTTTGGTAGTAATAATGGTAGGATTAAAGGAAACTACAGTATTTTCAAGAAAACGCCAAATACACCATTGTTAAAATTTTGTGATATCTCTGAAAACTGTGATATTCAGAGTTTTCTTAGTACTTTTAATACATAGCAGATACTCAAATTATTTATTAACAATCCTAGGAAATGATGATATACAAGCAGGAAGAGTTAATCATGAGATACTATGAAGTGTCCCGTGTTGTCCCATGTCTCCCCATATGTCAGCAAACATTGCACTGTGAAGCAGGTCCCCAAGGTAGCAATGGCTAAGAATCTGAACATGGGCTAGTGGTTCTTCCTAATACTGCCTCTCCTCCACATCTCTCCATACACCTAATTGGTTTTTCCTTCTATACAAGAGACTATGTGCTGACAATGGGCTGAAATTTTCTGTTACAAGCTTCTATCTAACATGTCAATTTTTTCATGTGATTTAAATTCAGCGTGCTAGCAGGGGACGTGGTTCACTGAAAAACACTATGATATTGAGAAATTTTTGTATCCTCAACTACTTACTCTTCCATGCTTCTCTCCCTACCCCTGTTCCTACTCACCACCTCTATCTGTCCAAAACTTCTCCCCAGGGATACTTGCAGAAGGATAATATGGAAAGAAAATTTTGTAATCCAATTCTGGATTCCATGACATCATTAAGAGAGGCATTTTACACTTAGGTTTTCAGCATCCTTTAGAGCTGGTCACTTGAGATGATTCTGCTTTCAGAAAGGGTGCTGACTGGTAGATGCAGATGAGGTTTCACTTAACTGTGAGTCTAATCAAACAGTATCTTACTATCAAAAGAAGGTACTTGGGATATTAGGTCCCAAACAGAATGTAGGGTGCATAGTAGATAAATAAAACACATTTCTTGGCAATGAATTCATTTTTTTTATTCAATGGAGAGTACCTACTTAGCATTTTGGAGATGTCAAAATTGATGTTATAACAGAGAAGTAGAGAAATAGACCTTACATAAACAAGCATATAGTAATAACTGAGTTAAATGTTATGGAGCTACGGAAAATATACCTGAAAGAAAACAGCAATTTTAGATTGACTATCTATCACTCAGGGCTGGAAGATAAAAATGTGGTCTAAACATCAGTAATTTATCTCACCTTTTCAGACACTTGAATCTCCAAAGAGCTGTTAGAAAAATTTTAATTCATCAAAAGCATTTAATAGCAAATTTTACACTGAAGTAGTTTTATAATTTATTACATTTAAACATATTTATCATAAAGTTCATAAACCACTCACAAAACCATATGATTGATAATTTCTTCACTCCCTATTTCTCTCTTTGGTGGAGTAGCAATGAAACTTTGTACTAATATTGACACACAGATAGTGAGATATGTAGCTAAAACTCAGAAATGCCACAATATTCTAAATCAATTTTTAAGTACATACTTTGTCTTCAGAGATCATTAGTTTTTTTTTACTTTTTTAAAATTTATATTTATTTCCCCCAATTTTTAAATTATACTACTGTGAGATATATAGTTACAAAGATGTTCATGTTTGGGGTTTCTGTCATACAGTGTTCCAGCACCCATCCCTACACCAGTACGCATTTCCCACCACCAATGTCTGCCAATTCCCTCTACCCTCCTTCAACCTGCCTCTATGGAGGCATTTTGCTTCTCTCTCTCTCTCTCTCTCTCTCTCTCTCTCCCCTCTCTTACATATTGTAGCTTATAATACATACATGCCTGATATAACCTGGATATTAACCTTTTATCAGAATGGTATTAGGTGAATATTCTTTCCCACTCTGTGAACTGTCTTTGTATGTTGGTAACTGTTTCTTTTGCAGTGCAGACATTTTTTTAGTTTCATGTAGTCCCATATGTTTATCTTTGCTTCCAATTGCTTTGTTAGTGTTGTTTCACAACACTATGAAGCCATTAGGTTGGCTTCATCTTTCATTGAAGCCTTTACCTTCAATATCATGGAGGGTTATTCCTATATTTTCTTCAATGTACTGTATGGAGTCAGGTCTAATGTTGAGATCTTTAATCCATTTTGATCTGAGTTTTGTGCATGGTGTTAGACAGAGGTACAAATTCATTTTTTACATATGGTAGCTGTCCAGTTTTCCCAGCATACTTGTTGAAGAGGCTTTCCTTGCCCCATTTTGTACCTTTTTTTCTATATCAAAATTAAATGATAGTGTATTTGAGGATGTGTGTCAGAATACTAAACTCTGTTTCCTAGGTCCACAGGTCTGTTTTTATTCCAATACCATGCTGTTTTAATTACTACTGTTTTGTAGAACAGTTTGAAGTTGGGAAAGGTGATGCCTCCATTCTTCTTTTTCCCAAGGATTGCTTTAGCTATTAATGGGGATTTATTATTTCGTAAAAATTTTAGAATATTTGGTCAATTTCTTCAGAGAACATCATAAGTATCCTTATAGGAAATTTATTTAATCTGTACAAAGCTCTAGGGAGTAACTACTAACTCATACAATATCTACTAGCTTATTTTCTTAGGGCAGGATCTCTCCATATTCTTTTTTGCTTTTATTTTATTTTGTTTTTTTTTTTTGTCTAGTGGCCATTTATTTTTAGGATTCTTTTTTTTTAGTGATTAAACATGTATTTTTTAGTTCAGTTAAAACATACATTGTTTCATTGAACGGTGTACTTTGCCAACAAATCATACTGAATTGTTTGCAGCACCCATCCCGCCACCAGTGCCCATCTCCCACCACCAACGTCCCTGGTTCCCTCCCCTCCCCCAAGCCCTGCTCCATGGCAGGTTCTTGATTTCTTTCCATTTCTCTCTCTCTCTTTCCTTCCCCCCAGACTATGGATTACAGAACATACATTAAAGGGTTGTCATGTGTATCTTTTTGCCTCTATTTAATGTTCAGTTCTAGGTTGGTATTAGTACCCTCAACAATTGTTAGCACACTGTTCCATTTCTGCTTACCTAGCCTCTGAATCCCACGTTTGTGATAATTTCCACCTTTGACAGGACCTCCTGATATTGTTTCACTTGATCTTGGATATTGGTATCATATTATGTACCTATATATTTATGTTATGCAGTAAATGCAGTCATTCTGTATCTCTCTCTCCTTCTGGCTAATTTCGCTCAACATAATCTTCTCCATGTCCATCAATTTGTAGGCAAATTTTATAACTTCATTTTCCTAACAGCTGCATAGCATTCCATTGTGTAGATGTAGACAGCACTCTGCAGTGCTCAGGGTTCACTTGTAGCTCTGAAGTCAGAAATAACTCCTCTAAGGGATCAGGGGACAATATGAAGTGCCAGTAATTGAATGCAGATTAATTGTATGCAAGGCAAATAACTCTACACACTGTGTTATTGTTCCCAATCCTTTCAGGTGATTCTTAAGCACCTGTTTGAGAGGCACTAGACAACACTTTGTAATTACGTCCAAGAACCAGTGCAAGAAGCAATGTTTCATGTTGCGTGACTAATCCTAGGTAACAGAGGGCTCTGTTAAAGTTATTTAAGGATCTTTCTGAAGCAGTTACCACCATTTCAAACATAGTGGCTGTAATGAGGAAAAGGGGAAGCTTCTGGAAGGTCTTGCAATTATGTACCCTAATCAGGAAATAATTCATACAGATTCTGTTTATACAGTCTGCAAGTACTAGTTCCTTGACTGCAATGTGCTGAGTAAGAGAAATCATTCCATGTCTAGGAATAAACCCTGTATATGAGAAGGAAAAGCTGACATAAAGCAACACCAGAGGATAGGCAGCATTGTGAAAAACATTTCAGAAATCAATAACAGCACTTATATTAGACATAAATTAAAAAATAAATAAATGCTACATACTAATTTTCAGATATGAGAAAGAAGTAGAAGAAAAAAGCTGTTGATACTGTGACTCCAAACAAGCAATATGCTATTTTTATATGCAGAGGCTAATGCAAAAAAATTCATTTCATATATTTTAGTTACCAGTATTCCATATCCAACTCTCTTTGAGGTGGGTATGGTTAAAAAGTAGAATGCATAGAAGAGAATTCTTAGACCTTTTCCTAATCCTTGGCATGCCATTTGGGTATTTTATTTGTGCCTTTTGTTATTCAATATATTTTCAGCTAACAGTTGGGGGGAACTGTCTGCTAATGGTTACTGCACAGATAAAATGAAGTATTAATTGAGATATGTTTTTCTTGTATAATTTGTAGCATTTGTGTCCAAGAACAGATGCAAAAATTTTCCTTGTAGTCTAATAATAGACATACAAGATACTAAATAATGTTTCTGATCTAGATGGGAAAATATGCATTGAATTTTTGTGAATTTAAAGATTGATTAGAAATCTTCAAGAAAATTATCCAATCATATATATATATATATATATATATATATATATATATATAAATCCAAAAACCAGTAACAATTATAGACCCTCATTCCCATGACCTGATGGAATGATTTGAGGCTCTTTATGTTCCTGGAGCAAGCAGATGCCCTTGAGCCCTACTAGCATGAGACAGGACATATGAAGATGTTACTGGTGCCTGCTCGAGCAAATCGATGATGAATGGGAAGACGAGTGATACAGTGATACAGTGATCCCATCCAATGCAGAAACCACTGGAAACTTCCGTTTGGTTGGTCATATAATCATACTTGAAATGAGCAACAAAAACTTTTAATTTGAGAAAGTCTTTTCAATTTAGAATGGCATTTTCAGTGTACCAGCTCATTTATATTGTTAAAACTCAGATGTGGAATATAAAGAAGCATACTATAGAAATGACAATGACCCAAAGTTGTAGAAACAGAACTGTAGTAGGTAAGAAACTTCACACTGTGGGAGGAAAAGAGAAAATAGTATTGGGGACTCTAGGTCAACCATGCAGAATATAGGCACTCTGGTGGAAGGTGTAGTAAGGAAATGTTTTACACATGAAAACCAGACCATTAACCCTATTATAAAATCAAGGTGCTTAAGATAAAACTTT
This sequence comes from Cryptotis parvus, assembly GCA_021461705.1. Classification (NCBI taxonomy): domain Eukaryota; kingdom Metazoa; phylum Chordata; class Mammalia; order Eulipotyphla; family Soricidae; genus Cryptotis; species Cryptotis parvus. Next base: position 23,709 of record JAJIBD010025064.1, read on the forward strand.
AAAAATAGTGCACCATTGTATGGATGTACCAGTTTGTTTATTAATACATGTTTCAAATATTTTGTATGCTTCCAAAGCATTTCTCTAGGAAAACATGTATGGTCAAAAAAAGTTCAAAAAGACCCAGGTTGACCAAATTAATTCAGATTTTTAATTAATATACTACTTTAGTATAACATCTTTTTTATAGCACTTCAAGTGTATGGGAGTCAGAGGTTAGGTAAGTCAGAAAATGGAACAATGTGCTAATAATTGTTGGAAATGATAATACCAGCCTAGAACTGAGCAGTGAATATAGGTAAAGGAATATACATAATAACATATAAATGTATGTATCGCAAGCTACAATGGTGAAGAAAGAGAGAAAAAGAGAAAGAGATAGACAGAGAGAGAAAGAAAGAGAGAAAGAAATAAAGAGCCTGCCTCTATGGGGGAGGGAGGGAATCAGGGGACATCAGTGGTGGGAAATGGGCACTGGTGGAGGGATGTGTGCTGGAACACTGTATGACTGAAACCCTAACATGAACATCTTTGTAACTGTGTATCTCACAGTGGTATAATAAAAAATGTTTTAAAAAAATCAGATTGTGATTTCTAAAAGTGTGCTGTGAAATGCAATCTTTGCAAGTTATACTTAGGGAATTACTGTTTTGAGAAATATACCACATTATGGTCAGCATTTATATAACTACTAATGACTTCTTTTTAATTTTTTTTTAAAATGTATTATACTACCATGAGATATACAATTATAAAACTGTTCATGATTAGGTTTCAGTCACACAGTGTTCCAGCAAATGTATGTACTAATGACTTTTATATATATATATATATTTAAAAATATTTATATATATATATATATATATATATTTAAAATCCTGCTGCTAAAATCACTGGAAACTCTTGATCTTATTTCTGCTCTTTGGATAAACAGAAGTATGTATACTTCTTTCTGTACAACAAATTCCATATTGATTTTGAAGTCATAGAAATGGTCTGACATAAAATGGAAGATTTTGAGTGATTGGTGCAATATACCAAGTCAATACCAGAATCTTTCACCCTCCTTACATGTAATTTGACTACCAAAACTCAGCAGAAAAAGAAATATCTTTTCATATTTCTAATTTAAACTCTGAAGAAATTGTTTATGTGGAAGACAGAAAGGTTGTCTAATCCTTATTATTACTGAATAAATTATCAATATAATTATTTATGTTGAGAACTTAAAGAATGTCGAATCCTTCTTGATGCCTTTGATCCCTCTGTCATTAGGGGACCTCCTTTACATCCAACATTACCTGGAATTCAGTATGAATAAGGCAAGAATATAGAGAAACTGGCTTAGGTCACTGAGGGAGTCTATATGTCACAGCCTAGAATAGAAGGCAAAGTTGTCTGGCTCCTGTGGTGTCGAAATGCAAGAATGCCATGTCTCTTAAGAGGTCATTTGATACTAGTATGAGAAAAATGAACTAGAGTCAGAATGAAAGGCTTTCAATGATACCTTTTCCCTCCTGTGACATCTCTGTGATGAGATCTTCTGATGTCTCCAAATCCACATTAGTTATGTGATACAATGAGACATTGCTTCTGTCATCAAAAACACTGACTATTGCAGAACTACCTTGAGCACATTATTTAATAGTTAGCAATCCTTTCACAAAACACCACACTTGTTTGCATAACATTTTTTCAAAAGATGAAGCATTAAGAATGTAATATGAAGAACTATGGGATGGAAATCAGGATACCTGATCTAAAGCCTTAACTGTTATTAATGACCATAAGTTCAGAGAAAAGAAATAACCTTCGGAGTCAGAATGCTGTTCTTTAAAGAAATAGAAAAATTATTTCTGTTTTATTCTGCCTCTATAGCACTATAAATATGTTACAAAATTTTCTTTTCAATGAAATAAATTTTTTATAGTTCATAATCAAATATGATATTTTATTTAATCAGCTTAAATGCTATTATGACTTGTTATTTGGCTATACGAGGTTCAATAATGAAGATGTTATTGATGTTAATGCTTCTCACAAAAATGTTCTATTTCAGTGTTTTATTCAGTGTAGAACATGAGCAAAATTGCAGGTCACCATCTGTAGAAATCTGTGAATCATTACTGAAACGCCGCTGTGTGCACTGGTCTGTTGGTATGAGGCCCCATTTCAAGGCACCCCAATCCTCTCTCATGCTTAAGATACAGAACCATATGCTGACACTAAGGAGTTAATAGCCTCCTTCCCTTGTGGATCATGAAACCATTTCCTTCTCTGCATCTTTTTCATTGAATTTATAAACTTAAAGGATAATTAAGAGAACAAATATTTTTAGTATTTATCAAAAGAAGGTACTTGGAAGATCAAGTACCAAACAGAAATGTATTCATGTAACAGACATTTAAAACATATTGCTTTTGTTTGTTTCTATAGTCGTTTATTTGTGTATTCCAGTTTTCAGGTATACTACTGACTGTGTGCACAGGGATTGCTCCTGGCAGTCCTCAGGGATAATTATAGTTCTCTTTTGCCCCATCCCTTTCAAAAGAGGAATCATTTCTGAAAATGTATGTTTAAAAAAAAGATAAGATGAACTCTTTTCTTCAAGTAGCTTCCAATTTATATTAAAAAATATTCTCTGGGGCTGGAGCAATAGCCCAGCGGGTAGGGCGTTTGCCTTGCACGTGGCCGCCCATGCTGGCCAGGGTTGGAACCCCGGCATCCCATATGGTCCCCCGAGCACCACCAGAGTAATTCCTGAGTGCAGAGCCAGGAGAAACCCCTGAGCATTGCCGGGTATGACCCAAAAAACCAAAAAATAAATATATATGTTTTCTGAAACTAGGAAATACTCTGTCCCAGGCTCTTTAATAATACATAGTAATTGAAAACATATGGAGACGAAAATAAATTAATATTTACTGCTCACTGTAGTAGTTCTTTGGCCCAGGCTCTTTTTTTTTTTTTTTTTTTTTGGTAAATTTCTTTTTTTTTCTTTTTTTAATTTTTTTTTACAATTACAAAGATATAAAATTAAAAAGTTCATATTTGGGTTTTGGTCATACAGTGATCCAGCACCCATCCCTCCACCAGTGCCCATCTCCCACCACCAACGTCCCCAGTTCCCTCCTTCCTCCCGCAGCCCTCCTCCATGGCAGGTTCTTTATTTTTTTTTCCTTTCTCTTTCTTTCTCTCTTTCCTTCCCCTCCAGACTATGGATTACAGAACATACATTAAAGGGCTGTCATGTGCATTTTTTTTTGCCTGTATTTAGGTTGGTATTAGTACCCTTGACAATTGTTAGCACACTGTTCCATTTTCTGTCTTACCTAGCCTCTGACTCCCACACGTTTGTGATAATTTCCACCTTTGACAAGACCCTCCTGATATATGTTTCACTTGATCTTGGATATTGGTATCATAATATGTACATATATATGTATGTTATGCAAATAAATGCAGTCATTCTGTATCTGTCTCTCTCCTTCTGGCTAATTTCACTCAACATAATCTTCTCCATGTCCATCCATTTATAGGCAAATTTTATAACTTCTTTTTCCTAACACCTGCATAGTATTCCATTGTGTATGGTCCAGGCTCTTGCTCTCAACACACACACACACACACACACACACACACACACACACATACACACACAAGAGGCTAGTTTTATTTTTCTAATAAAAGGGAACAAAAACTTACAGGTAAAAGAAATCTAGATCATCTGGGAAGTGTTAGACTTTCTAAACAGTATTTCTGGACTAACCCTTAAGAGTGCCTAGCTCAAGTGACATCTATGAGATAACATGGATCTTCTGTGTTGGTTTGGGGTGTGCTGGGAAGTCATTAAGATGTCATACTTCTGAGAAATGTAAGGGAGGTGGCACTAATCTTTGTGTAACATCTGGGGATAAAATGCAACAAAACGAAATGAAAAAGGATTCCCCAAGTACTTCTACAGATGAAGTAATCAGCTAAGAGCCTTAAGAGAATTTCTGCAGGTCAAGATTTGTTATATAGCAAACTAACCAATCAAAGTTACAGGGTTGATGGGAAAGTGACAAAACCAAAGGAAGGAGTGACAGACAGACAGTGGTGGTAACTGCTGTGTCTGCATGGTGGCGTAGTGCAGGCAGTGAAGTCCACGGGCTGCAAACTCAGACATGCTCTTCTGAATGTCTCCCTGCACAAGGGCTATGTGGAAAATTAATCCGGGGCCCAGCAGACTACTGACCTGCAAAAACATCAGATGCACAGAGGCCTGTTTGTGCTAAGATTAAGGGCAGACTTCTGGATGTGGGTGGAAACAGGCAATAGCAAAATATACTATATTTCCTCCAAAGCACATTTCCTGGAAGCTCTTACATAATAGAAAGAGTTGAGTAAAATGAAAAAACAATGTGGGTATCGGCCAGCCAAGGATCACAAGTGAAGCAGCTGTGGAGGGGGAGTCCCTGGGAAGTTTGTGTTCAGGGGACTCTACAGATCTGTACTGCAGAGGCCTTATAGCAGCTGGACGCAGTATTAACACCAGGAGTGAACCCTGGGCTCCGAAACTTCACTTGGAAGGCCCTCTCCTTCCCTCTCAGAGTTGGGGGAAGGAGAGATTTTTTTTTTCTCTATTACTCCACCGATCCCTGGCTCCTGGTTCAGGGATTATTCTTAACATCTGAGGACCATAGGCAATGCAGGGAGCAGACCCAGGTGACCCCCATATTATCCCTCTGACCCCAAAATTAGTGTTTGCAGGGTGGGGTCAAAGTACGAAGCTGAGAAGATTCTGTTTACTCTTAAGAAGTTTGAGGCAAAATAGCTGAGACTTTTAAGAACCTCAATTTAAATTTGTAATAAGAAGTTTACAGCTTAAAAAAAAAGTTGACAGCTTGATTTTTTTTTGTAAAAGTCAACAAACTACAAGAAGCTGTTAAAGGTCTTAAATAATAATGAAAAATCTGTTGATAGGAAAGGATTTTTACTTTAGTTGTTGGAAGTTAAGGAGATATGTAGAAAGTTGAAAACAATTTGTTTGTTTATTTTTATTTTTGTTTATTTATTTATTTATTTTTTGCTTTTTGGGTCACACCCGGCAATGCTCAGGGTTTACTACTGGCTCTGAACTCAAGAATTACTACTGGTGGTGCTCGGGGGCCAATATGGGATGCCAGGGATCGAACCCGGTCGACTACGTGCAAGGCAAACACCCTACACGCTGTGCTATGGCTCCAGCTCCTGTTTGTTTATTTTTGAAATGTCAAGAGGTAAATATTTTTGGCAGGGCTTAAGTTCACACATGGCAAGCCCTCCATTCATTTTTGTGTACATTTAGAAACATTATTCTGCCCATTGCAACAGTGTCACTGAGAAATTTGGTGATGTTTATGTTTATAAAGAACTACACTGTTATAGAGGACTACAAACATGTTTTCTAATTCTGAGACTTGATCTTTTGTCTTTTTTTTCTACTTTGCTCTAATTTTTGCTTCTATTGTTTTCTTCTCAAATTTAAAAGTTTGAATTGAAAATTCTTTTTAACAGTACTGCGCACACAAGGCTCTTCTATATGACCTCACAAGGTCCATAGTTTTTGGACAAGGATTTAATAGGTATTGTGAAATGGTATTCTCAATTTCCAGAAAACTGCCAAGTAAGGTTTGGTTCCAAGTGTATGTGAAGAGGTTAGTAGAAAACAAAACCAAATTCAAAGGTAAATGATAACAATACATTTAGATGGATGATAAGTATTGAAATTAGGGGATAAATGAGAAAAAAAATCTTTCAATAAGAAAAAATAACATCCCAGGTATAAGTTTAAATTTGCCAAATTTTCAAAAAACTCCCTTAATATCATACTCTCTGAAGATTTCAGTGTTTTAAAAATGACTCTTCAGTGTTCCATAGCTCTCAAAACAGAGACATGGGTTGAAAAATTTACTCTCTTATTGATAGTTTTTCACTCCCACACTTTTATCTATGAGCAATCTCCTGACTTCAGACCCCATAAAGTAGTTATTTATTAGCAAATTTGAAAAAGTTCAGTGTCAACTCACAGGCTAGTGATAAATCTGTGCAGATCAGAAGGCCAGTGTAGGCGTCTTTGACTACTGACCTGTGTAAAAGCCATGCTGAAATCTTGATTGCTATTTCCTGTTTGAGTGTATTAATTTTTCCCATCATTTATTTTAAGGTGTGCACTCTTATTATCATGAAAAAGAGGATTTGGCTTGTTTTTATGGTTAGGGCCTTCTAATGTGTACCACCAGCAGGGAAACAAAGTAGAAAGTGAGCAAATTAGAATCAGTATTGCTATTATAACTTACTTTTTGTGTAGGACTCTATAAATAACAGAACATTTCACCAGCTCAGTGTTTATCAGTGTACATAAACTTGGTTATTTTGGACTGCCCAATTATGTGCTACATTAATATTTTATAGGCAGCAACTACATTTCATAGTGTCACTAAAGTTAAATCTGACTACCACAAACACTGGCAGCAAACCAAGTCATGTAAAACGTGGTTATACCCTCACACATGGGATGTCTGATGTGTTTTCACCCTTCCCAGTTCAAAGCAACAGGAGGCCATGTTTCTCCCAGTGATAACATGATAACTTAGATAATGTTTCAGACACGAAGCTTTGGTTGCCTCTAGTTTGAACTTGATTTTCCCCTTCATTGAGGATTCTGTCACTTTGCTGATAGACCTTACAGAGATCATGAAATCACAGTACTATAGGGGACCTAGCAGTGTTAACCTCCTATCATGGGCCTTCCAGATATCCTGAAGGAGAGCCACAAGTGCAGAAATAAGTGAGATTTGATAAGATCTATCCATCCATCCATCCATCCACGTCCGTCCGTCCGTCCGTCCGTCCGTCCATCCATCCATCCATCCATCCATCCATCCATCTATCTATCCATCTATCTATCTATCTATCTATCTATCTATCTATCTATCTATCTATCTATCTATCTATCTATCTATCTATCTATCTATCTGTCTGTCTGTCTGTCTGTCTGTCATCTATCCACACACATATTATGTGTGTATATATATATATGATTTTTTTTATGACTGATATATATTATAGTATGTTAGCTGCTTAACTTGCACAGGGATATTCCTGGTTCTATCCCTAGCACTACCAGGAGTAGTCTCTAAATACTGAGCCAGGAGTAGCCAGCAAACCATTGAGATGCAGAATTCTAGGCCTAGTGTGCTGAGGTTTCCTGGTAGATAGAAGGCTGAATGCCTGTGGAAGAAGGTTCTTCTTCTGAAACAAAGGTCCTGCAGAGAACATCAAAAGACGATCTGCTGCTCTAAGCTTTCCCTCTTGGCAACCACCCTCACAAGAGACTGGACATTCAGTTTGAGAAACTCTGTAAGTTAACCTTGCAAAGGAAGAAGAACTCATGCATTTCACCCTCATCTCCTCTTTTGAGATGAGGACTTTCATACTTTAAGGAGCATTTCCCAGATCTGGGTCATCCTGTGTGAGTAGCAAGGGAAATAGCAGATTTTTTTTTATCCAGACTGCTGTCCTCGCTCCTCCCCAATTCATATAAACCACTCCGGAACCCTTACTATTCTGATGACGGGAGAGGAGTCGACCACAGACCATAGCTGGACTTAGAGATATAAAATATATGTCTATGATGTCATTTTGTCTATTGCAAGATACAAATATTTGCCTTAAACTTCCTTTAAGTTAAAAATATTCAAGTTAAATTACAAGTTAGTCTAAACACAAAGGAGAAAATCACAGAAAGGACTCTTGTATATCTACCACTGAGATTAAATGGAAATGACAATTTTTTTTCTATTTGCTTTAGAGAGGATGAGTAAGACCTGTTCAATATAATGAATAAGTTTGATCAGTGAAGAATGACAGTTTTGTTTCTTGCCAATTGTTCTGTATTTCTTTTGTGCTGTTTCAATGAACTCACTAGTGATTTCCATATTATTTGAATAGAAAGTGTCATTGTTTTAGTTTAGATTTTTAAAGTGAATGATTCAAATGAGTTTCTTTTGAGGGGAGTTTCCAGGTTGCCTCCCTACTATTCTTCATCAGTTCGGTCCACAGGTTCACAGACGCTGGACGTTTGATTGCTGCTCAAGCTGTGTCTCTGAAGGAATGACCTGTATATTTTGGATATAAATCCTGTATCCTTGACTTCTGTATAACTTTATGTTGGTCTGTAACTTGTCACCAAGCTCTCTTGGTACTGACTTTCACAGACAAGAAGTATATTTTAGTTGCTTTTGTCTCACCAATTCTTGCATGGATCATGCCTTAGGTCTTATATCAAAAATTCATTCCCAGGATCAGGAAAATAACTCAGAGAATTGAAGTTTGCTAGGGGGAAGTGTGGACAGGTTTGATCCCAGCATTACAGGAAATGGTCTCTCAGCAGCATCCAGTTACTGGTAGATTCAGATGATTTAGATGATCCCATGTTGCCTTTCCCATTTATCATTTGATCACTTGAATCCCATTATCCATCCATTTGCTTGAGCGGGCGCCAGTAACATTTCCATTGGACCCTATCACGTGCCAATGTAGCCCAATGGCATCTGGTTGATTCAGGAATATGAAGAGCCTCAAACAGTTCCTTCAGGGTCTTGACAAGGAAGTCCGACCATCTTGTAGGTGGGCGGCCACGTGATCTTTTGACATCTGTCTCCAAATCACATTACATATCCAGCCCATCTGATTTTTGAAGCCTTGGCAAACGAGACAGTGTCCCTGATTCTGGAATAGCGACGGAGGTCAGAACTCCAGATTCCTTCACTCACTTGAGTGAGACGTGATATTCCAAGCATAGCTCTTTTGATGCCTCTCTGGAAGACCCGAATAGCATTCTCATCCTGCTTTCGTAGGGCCCAGGTCTCTGAGGCGTATGTTAATGCAGGGAGAACGGTGGAGTCGAAGAGATGTGCCCGGAGCCGGAGGTCCTTTGTCCTTTTAGCTATTTCTTCGATGCCTTTGAAGGCATTCCATGCCGCCTCTCTTCCTCCCTGCGCAGCTCAGGTTTTAGGTCGTTCATCATGTTGATTTCTCGACCTAGGTACACATAGCTACTGCATTCAGAGATGTTTGTTCCATTGAGAGTGAATGGGGCCTCAGGAACTAGTTCATTTCTCATGAACATAGTTTTCTTCAGATTCAGCTGTAGACCTATCTTTCCACATTCTCAGTTGAAGTCAGCCAGCATTTGTGCCGCTTGGCTAATGTTTGGTGTTATTAGAACGATGTCATCAGCGAGCCGGAGGTGGTGTAGTTGCCGACCATCTATCTTCACTCCCATTCCTTCCCATTCTAATTGTCTCATGATGTTCTCGAGGGTGGTGCTGAAGAGTTTTGGTGAAATGGTATCACCCTTTTGAACCCCTCTTTTGACATCAATGATCACTTCTTTGTAGAATGGTGAGATCCTGGTGGTGAATCCGTAATACAGCTCACGAAGGATCTTGATGTATTGGGTTTGAACGGTCTGTTTGACTAGGGCTTCGATGACTGCTTCAGTCTCCACAGAATCAAAGGCTTTCTATAAATCAATGAACGTGAGACAGAGTAGCATCTTGTACTCCCTACAAACCTCAATGAGCTTGGTTACTGTGTGGATATGGTCGATTGTGCTGAATCCTTTCTGGAAACCTGCTTGCTCGCATGGTTGTCCTTCATCTAGTGTTCTGCTAATTCTGTTCAGGATGACTCTTGTAAACAGCTTGTAGATGACGGACAACAGGCAGATGGGGCGGTAGTTGCCGATGTCGTGAATGTCTCCCTTCTTGAACAGTAGAACTGTCCTGCTGGTTTTCCATTGGGAGGGCACCTTACATTCGGACAGGTAGCGTGTGAAGAGCTGAGCTAGTGTATTGATGAGTACCAATGGCAGATTCTTCAGGTGTTCAGGTCTAACTTTGTCTGGGCCTGGTGCTGTTCCCTTCTTTACCGATGAGATGGCATGTCGGATTTCAGAAGGGAGAACGTTGGGAATGACATATCCATCCTGTGGAATTTGGTATGTGGGCAGGTGTATGTGACTATCAAAGAGATTTGAGTAGAAGTCATGGATAATCTTCTCCATTGCCTTTCTGGAAGATGTGATAGATCCATCAGGGCGTCGGAGGGCAGTCATCTTGGTCTTATAGTTGGCGAAGGACAGGCGGGCGGTGAGAATGCTTTTCCCGGCCTCTGCTGCATCTTCCAGTATTTCTGCTCTTCTATCTTTGAGGTCTTCTTTTATCACTTCTCTGCACTGTTTAGCAAGCTTGGACATTAGCTTTTTGTCTCCTGAGGCTCGCGCCTTGCCACATTGGTGAATGAGCTCAAGAGTTTCTGACGACAAGCGTCCTTTTGTGTCTTTCTCTCTCTCTCTGCATTCTTCGCACAATCATGGAGGTGCTGAACCAGTCGGTTGTATTCTTCATCGATGTCGCCAATGATGGTATCTTCCCATGTTGCTGTAATGGTGCCAAAGAGTTCCCAGTTAGTGGTCGTTCTGGGAGTTCTCTTCTTAAACTTTGCAGCTTTTTCTCCCCATTGCGGGAAGTAGAATTTTGCACGAAGGAGACGGTGGTCCGATCCTGTTTGGAATTTGGGGACGGCAGCAGCATTGGTCAGACAAAACCGTCGATTGAAGATGATTTGGTCAATTTCATTGTGGAACTGTCCTCCAGAAGATTCCCATGTCCAACGTTTCTCTTCAGCCTTCTGAAACTGTGAGTTCCCATGAATAGTCTTGGTGGACATGATGAACTCAGATAGTCTCTCACCCTGTTCGTTCCATTCTTGGCCATGGGTCCGGATGTGGAGTTCTTCAGCTGATCTTCTCGGTCCTATCTTGGCATTAAAATCACAGACTATGATCTTGTAGAAGGTGCGATCTTTTTTATAGAACTTCTCCAATTCCATGTAGAATTTCTCAATTTCATCTTCTTTGTATGTGGATGTTGGTGCATAGATAATGAAGATAGAAATTGCTGGCAGTGGACCACATCTCCTCAAGTGTAACCCGTCCTATTCGGTTTGTTAGGCATTCAAATGAATCAATTTTGACAGGCATGTTCATGTTGACAAGGACACCAACGCCACCGATGCCTCTTTCGTCGCATGTTCCAAGGAACAGTTCTTCTCCGGTGTCAAATACAGCATGATGTGACTGATGCCTCCTCGTCTCAGTCAGACCAATGATGTAGTACTTGATCTTTTGCGCTTGCACCATCAGATCCTCAATATATGCTTCCGATGCCAGCGTACGTGCATTGAAAGTACAGACAGTCATTTTAGTCCTTCTTTTCGGCAGCCTAGGACAGCCGTGAAATTTTATCACGCACTGCTTGTTTGCCTTTCTTACTGCTGCCGTATTTAGGGCTCTTTCGGGATCAGGAAAATAAACATTTTTGTTACTGGATTTGGCATATCGAACACGCATCGGACAGCTTGCCAGGCTCTGCCATGCGGGCGCTATATTCTCATTACTTTGTGGGGCTCTCTCAGAGAGGTGGGTAGAATATTTATGGTAATTTGGAGGTAAATAGCGGCGCACAGCGCAACGGGAAAGCTGATTTCTACTCTGCCGGGTGTACCTGTGTCTTAGGCTCAAGCATTCCTGGGCTTGAAATACTCTCCTCTGAAGGGCGGGTCTCTGCAGGGTGGGTCCTTGTAGGCTGGGTTTCTGACAAGCCAGGCTGGAGACTGGATGTCCAGCAAGTGTGGGCTGGACACAGGTACACCCGGCAGAGCAGAAACCAGCTTTCCCCGTTGACCCCCTGCATTTCATGGACCACGAGAGTAACTTCCAACCCGAGTCCACCATCTCGATGGAGCCTCGGAGGAGACCAGAGAAACCCCCACACCTTGCTGGCAGCGATCTTAACAATCCACACTCTGCAGCTGGTAAGATCTCCCGCAGCATATTAATCCCATTTATGCTTTTACATATTTTGTTTAGATCTGTGATCAATTTTGAATTAATTTTTGTGAGGAGAATAAAATCTGTACCTAGATTCTTCTCTTTTTATAGTCATGTTTCACTGTTCTTAATTTGTTACAAATAATTGCTTTAAAGAAGAAGAATAAACACAGTATATCACTTACATGTTGTATTTAGAGTAACTGAATGAACGAACGCAATTATTTAAAGGGTGGATGGCTAAATCAACTCTGGCCCCAGAGTATAAAGAGCAGAAGCCGTAATTCCTGAGTGCCAGCCAGGAGAAACCCTGAGCATCGCCGGGTGTGACCCAAAAAAGCAAAAAAAAAAAAGCAGAAGCAAAGAAATAGAATGGAGGAGAGGAATGAGAAAAGAAAGCGAGGGATGAGGAAAAAGAGACAGACGAGAAACAAGGCAGGGTTGGGATCAAAGTTCATGTACATCATTGGGGCTGGAACATGGTATGACTGAAACCCAATCATAAACATCTTTGTAACAGAATCTCACAGTAACAAAAACCTACCCACGCCAGATCTCACAATGATATAATAAAAATTTTAAAAATGATAGTGCTAACTATCCAACCACAGAAAAAAAAAACAACACTGGTTTCATGAGACTCAAACTTCAATACAGAGCTTAAAACAGTGCTGTGAAGATGGAAAGATGGAGCAATTTGCACGGGAGCAAGGCTGTGAACATTAGTGGCAGGAAGCTGATACTGGTGGTGGGATCAGTACCAAACACTGTATGTCTGAAACTCAACTATGAATATTTACTCTTTAATTAAATAAGAATGACAAAAATAATACCTATGTGTATTTTGTTTAGGCTCATTTTAAATTTTCGGCTGATGTATAAGTAAACTAACCTATTTAGAAAATTTCTATTGTGTTCCATAAAGCTATTTAATCTTTCAACAATCCCACACTATTTTGATTAATAAAGTGTTAAAGCGGTTTTAAAATTTTGTTCTTTGAAAGTTTCTCTCATTCAACCAGTGTTGAATATTCTTCACATGAACTATAGAATCAATTTGTCAATTTCACACAAGTTTCAAATGAGTTTCTTGGGAGGGAGTTTCCAGGTTTCCTCCCTACTAAAACTCACCAACTTGGTCTTACCACACAAAATAAATTGTTGGGATTTTGGTTAGAGGAGCAGGCAGCTCCATCATTTCTCCATGAGTATAAAATCATCTTCAGGGCCGGAGCGATAGCCCAGCGGGTAGGGCGTTTGCCTTGCATGCGACCAACCTGGGTTCTATTCTGGCATCCCATATATTCCCCTGAGCACCACCAGGAGTAATTTCAGAGTGCAGAGCCAGGAGAGACCCCTGAGCATTGCCAGTGTGACCCAAAAATAAAATAAAAAAATAAAATAAAATATGACTATCACTATCCTCCCGTTGATCATCTATTTGCTGGAGCGGGCACCGGTAATATCTCCATATGTCCTGTCTTGTTCTAGTAGAGCCCAAGGGCATCTATTCACCCAGGAACATAAAGAGCCTCAAACCATTATATTAGGTCATGGGAATGAACTAATATAATAGTTACTGGTATTTGGCATATCAAATAAAAACAGGGCAGCTTGCCAGTCTTGCCATGCAGGCGGCATACCCTTGTAATCACCTCTAAATATAGCATTTATAGATGAACTGCTAGGCCGCAAGCAGCCGTGCAAGAAGGGCTGTGATAGGCTGTCCCTGGGTGGAGTTCTGACGAGAAGGAAGCCCGGATGTGGAAAATGGCAACCCGATGGAGGTGGGGGGTCATCTGGCTTGTTGTGCGGCTCAGCTGGGGTGGTGGGCCAGGGCTAGAAACTGCCATCCCTCCCGGGAGCCTTGTGAGCAGCTGGGTACAGGGAGAGCAAGTAGCAGCTCTGCCCCATGTCTGTAAGTCTCTGGTTCAGCATACCAGAGATTTATGCATTGTCACTGCACTTTGAAAACAGGGAACTCTGGAAATAAAATAAAATAAAATAAAAAAAATAAAATAAAATAAAATAAAATAAAATAAAATCATCATTTATTTATAGTTTTTTGGTATTTCTTGTACACATCATATACACATTTTGTTAATTTGTAATAATTTGGGGCAAGTGCTAAATAAATGGTATTCTATTCTTAGTTTCAAGTGTTATTTATTGTTAGTATATAGAATAGCAATTAACGTTCATGTGATGGCCTTTTATCACATAGACTTGCTATAATTTCTTATTAATTCAAGGAGTTTTAAATATGTTTTCTAAAGTTTGGTATATGTAATTATGACAAACTTTTCTAATGCTCAATTTTCTTAATTCCTGATAATTGTTTCCATCAATAGAACAGTTTGTTCTATTAATATTTGAGAACTTGCATGTATATACTCATGAGATTGCAAAGTTGAAATGCATTCCAAAGTGTGAACAAAATCTAATCTGAGACTAGGTAAAATATCAGGGAACCTTCCAGAATCTAAGAGAATTGGTGGCTTAGGGGTGCTGCCAGGACTATCTTTCATTTACTTCCTGTCTTTCCTGGAAAGCTGTCATGAGAAAGTTTCTCATTGCTTTGGGGGGTTCTGAAGAGATAAGAGGCTTTCTGTGTGGCCTGAATACAGCTGAAGAATAGAATACAGATGACTTACACTCTAGAATTGAATTCTCAGCAATGGAAAATTATGCAACTTGTGTTAATTCATCAGTCTTTTCATTTCAGTGTTACTTTTGCTGTATGTGACTAGCACCAAAGAGATATAGCACCTTTGGCTTCTTTTCCTCTCACCGTCCTTTAAAAGCATCGAACTATCAGAAATAAACAGTAATTCCCAAATAGTTTTTTTTTTTTGGTTTTTGTTTGCTTTATGGGTCACACCTGGCAATACTCAGGGGTTACTCCTGGCTCTGCACTCAGGAGTTACTCCTGGCGGTGCTTGAGAACCATATGGGATGCTGGGGATCGAATTTGCATGTAAGGCAAGTGCCCTACCTGTTGTGCTATTGTTCCAAATTGCTTTTTACAGGTTAAATCTACTAGGTTTTTGCCTTGTTTTGCTTTGACTGCTCTACAGAGTTTATGAATTGTTGCTAGATATGTTAATTAAATGTCTTATATATTTGAGAATATCTTTGTTTGTAACTTGGAATCATTTTTCTTTTTTATGTATTGTATTTGTGTCCCATATCTATATTATACTAATTTAATAAACCAGATCTCTTTCCCCCTGTGTTCTTAGTTTTTATCAAATATGAATCATGTTGCTTGTCTATTATGATGGATAAACCTGAAAAATAATCCAAACTTGGTAAATTTAGTCAATTAAGTTTTAACGGATAAAACAATAGATTTAATGAGTGTAAATATATACAAATTTAATATAAATTTAATTTTGTTAAATCATCCCTTTTCAACCATTCCTTTTAACTAGTGTTTTACAGTTCATAGACCTGATTTTATTCTGTTTCTTATAGTCTCTACTGATTTCTTTAATATTTGATGAGATTTATTTTGTGACCAAGTATTTCTTCAGGTTTTATAAATGTCCCAACTATGCTTAAAATATGTATTTAACTTAAATAGATATTTAAATAGAATTCTACATATGTTAGTGCTTGGTAATTATTTTCTTCAAATATTTTATATCTTTGTCTATTTCTTTGCCTGATAATTAAGAGACAAAAAATTTCACATAGTTTTTAACTCACTAATTTGCAATTCAAGTCACTTTTTCCCTATCCTATTGTGTTTTATACACTTACATACAGTGTTCCAGCACCCATCCTTCCACCAGTGCACATTTCCCACCACCAATATTCCCAGATTTCTTTCTCCCACCCCCCAGACTGCCTCTATAGCAGACACTTTTTCCCTTCTCTCTGTCTCTATCTCTATCTCTGTCTCTGTCTCACTCTCCCTTCTCTTACACATTGTAACTTGCCACATACATTTAGGGGTTACCATGTTTATACCTTTACCTATATTCAATGCTCAGTTCTAATCTGATGTTACCATTTTTAACAGTTAATAGCACACCAGTATATATTTATATCTCAAAAATGAATGCAGTCACTCTATGTCTGTCCTTTTCTTTCTATTTCATTAAGCATGATAATCTCTATGTCCATCCATTGTAGGCAAATTTTATGACTTCGTTTCTTCTGACAGCTACATAGTATTCCATTGTGTAGATGTTCCATACTTACTTTATCCAGTCTTCTTGGGCACTCAGACTGTTTCCAGATTACGGCTATTGTGAATAGTGCTGCAATGAATATAGAAATGCAGGTTGTGTTGCTGACCACTCTCACCACTTCTATTCACTATTGTATTGGAAGTACTTGCTAGAGAAATCAGAGAAGAAAAAATATATTAAGGGCATAAAGATATGAAAGGAAGAAGTCAAGCTGTCACTATTTGCAGATGACATGATATTTTACCTAGACAACTCTAAATTCTCTACAAAAAAGCAGCTCCTAGAAACAATAGATTCCTATAGTAGAGTGGCAGGGTAAAAAATCAATGTCCAAAAGTCAATGGCTCTCTAAATGCAAACAATGAAAGAGAAGAAAGGGATATTAGTAAAGTGATCCCATTCAAAATTGTGCCACAGAAAATCAAATACCTAGAAATCAGTTTAACTAAGTATGTAAAGGATCTATACAAATAAATCTATAAAATACTACTTCAAGAAATAAAAGAGGACATGGAGAAATGGAAACATATTCACTGCTCTTGGAAAGGGAGAATTAGCATTATCAAAATGTTAATACTTCCTAGAACTTTATACAGATTCAATGAGGTCCCTATAAGGATACCCAGGGCAATCTTCAAAGACCAAACGCTCCTGAAATTTGTATGGAATAATAACTCCCTTCGAAAAGCTAAAGCAATCCTTGGGCAAAAGAAGATGGGAGGTATCACCTTCCTCAACTTCAAACTCTACTAAAAAGCAGTGGTAATTAAAACTGCATGGTTTGGAATAGAGACATACCTGAATACATGTGACACAGAACTGAATATCCTGACACACATTCTCAAATATATGATCACTTAATCTTCTATAAAGGAGCAAAAAACATTAAGTGGAGCTAAGAAAGCCTCTTTAACAAATGGTGTTGGAAAAACTGGACTGCTTATGTAAAAAATTAATTTAGATTTAATTCTAACACCATGCCCAAAAGTCAGATCAAAATGGATTAAAGATCTGAACATCAGACATGAATCTATAAGGTACATCGTAAAAAACATAGGCAAAACTCCTACGATATTGAAGCTAAAGGCATCTTCAAAGACAAAACACTCCTTGACAAAGGAAATGGAAGAAAAGATCAAAAAATAGGATTATATAAAACTGCTTCTACACCTCAAACAAAATACAGTTGCAGAATGGGAAAGAATATTTACCCTATACCCATCTGATAAGGGGTTAATATCAAAGATATACAAGACATTGGTAGAACTTTACAATAAAAAAATCCAACACCATTACAAAATGGGGAGAATTGGATAGAAACTTCCAAAAAGAAGAAATTCGAATGGTCAAAGGAATATGAAAAGCGTACTTCTTATCATTAATCCTCAGGGGAGATGCAAATCAAAACAATGATGAGATATCATCTCACACCACAAAAATGGGCACATATCCCAAAGAGCAAGAACTACCAAAGCTGGTGTGGATTTGGGGGAGAAAGGGACTCTTGTCCACTGTTAGAGGGAATGCCAACTAGTCCCGCACTTCTGGAAAACAGTATGGACATTACTCAAAAAACTTGGTACTGAGCTCCCTCCCATTTAACCCAACAATACATCTCCTGGAATTATACCCTGGAGACCCATTTATGTTTATGTGTTATCCTGCCACGTGATATTCTATGGAACGTTAACTGGCTTCCATTTAGAATACTAAATTTACTGAACATTTTAGCCATTGTTATTTCTTTTCTTTTTTTTTTTTCTTTTTTTTCTTTTTTTGGGGTCACACCCGGCGATGCTCAGGGGTTATTCCTGGCTCTTTGCTCAGGAATTACTCCTGGCGGTTCTCAGGGGACCATATGGAATACCGGGGATCGAACCGGGTCGGCCGCACACAAGGCAAAGCGTCCTACCGCTGTGCTATCGCTCCAGCCCCAGCCATTGTTATTTTATGGGTGTAACCTCCAAAATCTCTATTTTGCTTGCACTCTCATAATTTTATTCATCCTTTGTTTGGTGTATTTTCTTCCTAATCATAAGTAAGAAGAGAGTTAGATAATGAATATAAGTGAACTTGTTGCCAAAAGAATTAGAATGGATGTTGGAGAACAAATCGCTTATTTTCCTCAGGCTAGCTCAAATAACAATATTCGATATCAGAATGACTCCTCTAGTAACCTGTAAACAAAGTCTAAGAACCAAATCTGACTCGAAGCTTGTACTATACAGACTTCAATTCAACAAAACCTTTTATTGTGGTAAAATACACATACATATTCGACCACTGTGAGTTTGAAAAATATGTATTAAACAGAATCATTAAGAACAGAAGCAATGCTGTCCAACTATCACCAATATCTTGCTCCAGAACATAATTATATTTTTAATTTTTATTACAGTTTAAGTAATAGTATTGTAATAGTATTCAAGCTTTGAGATTTGATATATAAAGTTGCTGCACTCCCCTGCCATTGAAATGTGATATAAGGACTACCAGGTACAAATAACTCATTGAGTTCATTAGATATGCTGCTCTTTGAAATAAAGGAGAGTGAATGTTTTGGGGAACTATAAAATAGAAGTGTTTTTTTTTTTTTAAAAAGGACTAATAAACTTGAGCTCTTGTTGAGTAATTTAGGATGGAGATCAAAAAGTAGGTCAGCAGTCTATATTGAGCGCTGATCCCTAAAAACAAGATGCATTTTGTTGTTGTTGCTGCCATTTAAAAAAACACCTATGTAGGAGACAAAGATTATAAACAGACTAAAGTTATAATTGGTAAAGAAGTAGCAGTCACATGTTAGTCAGGATGGTTAGTGTTCTTGTGGCTTCCATGTGATTCTGTTTTTGTCTCTGCTTAGACAAAATTATAGGAATGATGCTGTTTTCACCTTCACTTACTCGTGACCACACATGTCCTTGTGTGATATTAGCAGTCTATAAAAATGATCATAGAAAACAACTAAATGACAAGACTATGTTACCTCCCAGATGTCAGTTTCACCAGGTTGTTTTATTTTATTAAAAGGAAAGTGATAACGTTTCAGTACACTGAACTAAGTGTTGCTGTCACTTGCCTAGAAAAATCTTTAATTATATTAAAAGTGATAGAATAAAATTATTTTATTAGATATTTGAATTTTCCTATGTGGTATAACAGAGCAGGAATCTAGGAAATAAGATAAAATTTGCATTGATAAATTGTCGGGCGCTCCGCCGGGTCCCCGACAGTGCCGGAAGCGAGTTCCCTTCTACCTCCGAAGCAGGCGAGGAATGGATGAACACTCAGGAATCCGATGCGGTTTTAAAAGGCTTTACTTATCACAGGTTCAGGCATACAAATCAGCAAAAAAGGAAAAACCCGATGCTTAGGATTCCAGGCTAGAACCCCAGCCACGTGTAGGCCAAGATGGCGACCACCACGTGTAAAACTTCCAAGGGGAATAAACGCTCACAAGGTAATCCCTCCCTGCATCTCACCTAGGGCCTTTACTGTGCTAATGTTTTGAGCCGGGAATGCCTTTGAAATGTAGAGAAGGGGGTTTCTGAGATGGCATGTCACTGTACCAAAGATCAACACCAATGCCAGTTAAATATTTCTCCAAGCCTTCACAAGTCTCCTCTACTTCATTGTAGTTTTATATTTTATCAGGGAGCCATGCTTGTTTGTTTGGAAGCAAACAGCATTTCTCTCTGGTCTAATTACTTAGGTGTCCTTACGTTGCCAGGCTAATATGCTGGTAAGATCTAGCTAGTCCCACGATGATTGTGATAGCATGGGAGAATATTTATACCAGCTAGTACAGCATACATGGACGGATAAACTGCCACATTTAGACTACCCCCTTATCTACGAAGTGATTTGCGGGAGGCAATCCAGAGCAGATGCAGCGGCCCTTAGGAGTCCTGCAACAATAAATAGTTAATAGTATTTTTACCTTTTTTGGTATGTGGAATGAAGCCCCACATTTATCATTTAAACATTGTTTTAAGAAGAGGTTTCCTTACAAAAATTAGACTTTCTCAATATTTATAGTTAAAATTACTACAATTAGTTTGAAGCTACCTATTTTTATGTCCTCGGATATGAATGCAAAGTTGACAATAGATGCTTGTTATTCAACATGAAACTGGAAAAATCACTGGCTTGGTTAGACTGAGGCTAATAGAAGTCTGAATGTTCATTGTTATGGAGTGAGGGGGGCATCAAAGAAGAAATGATTTAGGAGAAAACCAATTGCAATAACTGCAATGAACTGGCTTATTCACAATAAATAAGAATACTCATGATAGCACTAAAACCTTTTTTTAAAAAGTAATCTCAATTTATTTGCATAAAAAAGCTGTTGTATCTAAAATTTTCATATATAATCTTGTATCCTTTTGGTAACACAAAAATCATTTTTAAAAATGTGAATTAAATTTATCTGCATTAACATAATTGTTGTACCTAAAACTTCACATGTAATTGTGTTTCCTGTTAAAAACCTCTAGTGGATGTTCTATATAATTTCATATCTATTTCCTGTTTTGTAGATTATAAACTCCACAAAAGCAAGTGCCTCTTTGTTAGCTACTGCATAGAATAAATAGGAAGACATTAAATATGTTGTATAAATAAACTTACATAAAAGAATCAAATGATACTTTTGAAGCTTAAGTATATATTTTGTGATTCATATGAGCTTTTCCTTTTTGTGTCTTTCTCTCTCTCATCATCTTCACACAATCATGGAGGTGTTGAACCAGTCGGTTGTATTCTTCATCGATGTCGTCAATGATGGTATCTTCCCATGTTGCTGCAATGGTGCCAAAGAGTTCCCAGTTGGTTGTCGTTCTGGGAGTTCTCTTAAACTTTGAAGCCTTTTCTCCCTGTTACGTGAAGTAGAACTTTGCACGAAGGAGATGGTGGTCCGATCCTGTTTGGAATTTGGGGACGACAACAACATTGGTCAGAAAAAACCATCGATTGAAGATGATGTGGTCAATTTCATTGTGGAACTGTCCACCAGGGGATTCCCATGCCTTCTGGAACTGTGAGTTCCCATGAATGGTCTTGGTGGACATGATGAACTCAGATAGTCTCTCACCCTGTTCGTTCCATTCTAGGCCATGGTTCCTGATGTGGAGTTCTTCAGCTGATCGTCTTGGTCCTATCTTGGCATTAAAATCACCAACTATGATCTTGTAGAAGGTGTGATCTTTTTATAGAACTCCTCCAATTCCATGTAGAATTTCTCAATTTTATCTTCCTTGTATGTGGATGTTGGTGTGTAGAAAATGAAGATAGAAATTGCTGGCAGTGGGCCAGATCTCTTCAAGTGTAATCATCCTATCCGGTTTGTTAGGCATTCAAATGAATCAGTGTTGACCGCCATGGTCGTGTTGACAAGGACACCAACGCGACCGATGCCTCTTTTTTCGCATGTTCCAAGGAACAATTCTTCTCTGGTGTCAAATACATCGTGATGCGACTGACACCTCCTTGTCTCAGTCAGACCATTGATGTCGCACTTGATCTTTTTGGGCTTGCACCATCAGATCCTTGATATATGCTTCCGATGCCAGCGTATGTGCATTGAAAATACAGACAATCATTTTAGTGCTTCTTCATTTTGGCAGCCTAGGTAGGCCGTGAAATTTTATCAGGCACTGTTTGATCACCTTTCTTACTGCTGCTGTATTCAGGGCTCTTTTTGGGGTCAGGAATATAAGCATTTTTGTTACTGGTTTTGGCATATCAAACACGCATTGGACAGCTTGCCAGACTCTGCAGTGCGGGTGCTGTATTCTCAATATCTTGTGGGACTCTCTCAGAGGGTGGGTATAATATGCATGGTAATTTGTAGGTAAATCTCATGGCCGCTATGTGGCCGCATGCAACGGAGAAGCTGGTTTCTGTTCTGCTGGGTGTATCTGCGTCTGTGGCTCAACCATTCCTGGGCTTGAAATACTCTCCTCTGAAGGGCGGGTCTCAGAAGGGTGGGTCCTTGTAGGCTGGATTTCTGACAAGCCGGGCTGGAGACTGTCTTAATCTCTCGGGTGGAGATCTTACGAGCAGTGGAGTGTGGATGGTGAAGATCGCTGCCAGCAAGGTGTGGGGGTTTCTCTGGTTTCTTCTGAGGCTCTATAGGGCATGGTGGACTCAGGTCGGAAGTCACTCTTGTGGTCTGTGGAATGCAGGGGGTTCAACGGGGAAAGCTGGTTTCTGCTCTGCAGGGTGTATCTGCATCTGTGGCTCAAGCATCCCTGGGCTTGAAATACTCTCCTCTGAAGGGCATGTCTCTGGGTCCTTGTAGGCTGGGTTTCTGACAACTAGGCTGGAAACTGGCTTAATCTCTCAGGTGGAGATCTTACGAGCTGCAAAGTGTGGATGGTGAAGATCACTGCTAGTAAGGTGTGGGGGTTTCTCTGGTTTCTTCTGAGGCTCTATCGGGATGGTGGACTCAGGTCGGAAGTCGCTCTCATGGTCCGTGGAAAGCAGGGGGTTCAACAGGGAAAGCTGGTTTCTGCTCTGCCAGGTGTATCTGTGTCTGTCTTCAAAAAAACTCTGGAACTCATTCGCCAATGTGGCAAGGTGTGAGCCTCAGGCGAGCAAATGTTAATGTCCAAGCTTGCAAATCGATGCAGAGAAGTGATAAAAGAAGGCCTCAAAGACAGAAGTGCAGAAATACTGGAAGATGCAGCAGAAGCCGGGAAAAGCATTTGCAACGCCCACCTGTTCTTTGCCAACTATAAGACCAAGATGACTGCCCTCCGACGCCCTGATGGATCTATCACATCTTCCAGAAAGGCAATGGAGATTATCCATGACTTCTACTCATATCTCTTTGATAGCCACTTTCACCTGCCCACATACTAAATTGCACAGGATGGATATGTCATTCCCAAAGTTCTCCCTTCTGAAATCTCACATGCATTTTGTTGGTAAAGCAGGGAACAGCACCAGGCCCAGACAAATTCAGACCCGAACACCTGAAGAATCTGCCATCGGTACTCATCAATACACTAGCTCGGCTCTTCACACGCTAGCTGTCTGAATGCAAGGTGCCCTCCCAATGGCAAACTAGCAGGACAGTTCTACTATTCAAGAAGGGAGACATTCATGACATCGGCAATATCGCCCCATGTGCATGTTGTCCGTCATCTACAAGCTGATTACACGAGTCACTCTGAACAGGATTTGCAGAACACTAGATGAAGGACAACCATGCGAGCAAGCTGGCTTCCGGAAATGATTCAGAACAATCGACCATAGCCACAAGGTAACCAAGCTCGTTGAGGTTTATAGGGAGTTCAAGATGCCACTCTGTCTCACGTTCATTGATTTACAGAAAGCCTTTGATTCTGTGGAGACTGAAGCAGTCATCAAAGCCCTAGCCAAACAGGGTGTTCAAACCCAATACATCAAGATCCTTCTTGAGCTGTATTATGGATTCACCACTAGGATCTCACTATTCTACAAGGAAGCGATCATTGATGTCAAAGAAGGGTTTAACAGGGTGATACCATTTTACCAAAACTCTTCAGCGCCACCCTCAAGAACATCATGCGACAATTAGAATGGGAAGGAATGGGAGTGAAGATAGATGGTCGGACAACTACACCACCTCCACTTCGCTGATGACATCGTTCTAATAACGCCAAACATTAGCCAAGCGGCACAAATGCTAGCTGACTTCGACCGAGAATTTGGAAAGATAGGTCTACATCTGAATCTAAAGAAAACTATGTTTATGAAAAATGAACTAGTTCCAGAGGCCCCATTCACTCTCAATAGAACAGAGATCTCTGAATGAAGCAGTTATGTGTACCTAGGTCGAGAAGTCAAAATGATGAACCACCTAAAACCTGAGCTGTGCAGGAGGAAGGCATGGAATGCCTTCAAAGGCATGGAAGAAATAGCTAAAAGGACAAAGAACCTCTGGCTCCGGGCACATCTCTCTGACTCCACCATTCTCCCTGTGTTAACATATGCCTCAGAGACCTGGGCCTTACGAAAGCAGGATGAGAATGCTATTCGGGTCTCCCAAAGAGGAATCGAAAGAGCTATGCTTGGAATATCACGCCTCACTCAAGTGAGAGAAGGAATCCGGAGTTCCAACCTCCGTCGCTATTCCAGAATCAGGTATGCTGTCTCGTTTGCCAAGGCATCAAAAATCAGATGGGCTGGACATGTAATGTGATTTGGAGACGACCACTGGACTAGAGCCGTTACCGACTGGATCCCACAGGATGTCAAAAGATCACGTGGCCTCCCATCTACAAGATGGTCAGACTTCCTTGTCAAGACCCTGAAGGAACAATTTGAGGCTCTTCATATTCCTGAATTAACCAGATACCATTGGGCAACATTGGCACCTGATAGGGTCCAATGTAAATATTACTGGCTCCCGCTCGAGCAAATCGATGAATAATGGAATTCAAGTGATCAAGTGGTCAAGTGATGAGCTTTTCATTAGATGATTTTGATATTTTTTTGCTTTTGCTCCTAAATTATCCCTTGGATTATATAACAAATTATTTTCTATTCATAGCTTCAATATTTTCCGACCCTTATTATTTTGAATATATTGATTCACACATTGAAGTTTAAAGAAGTTTGCAGAAACATATTTAAAGTAACAACATATCCCGAAGTGTGCCAATTGCTCTGGTCAAAGTTTTGACAGTAAGCCTTCCTCTCTTTAATCCCCCCAATCGGGACTGTTCTATATGTCACTCATTACCTAGAATTCAAAGTTATTTTAAAAATCACTAAAGTAAACTAAATAAATATTGTGATGACTTGTGATGTCTCTAGTGACTGTGGAGCCAACTTGAGTGACTTCAAGTCATTCTATTGATTGATTTCAACAACATAAGCATGTAAAATGTAAAAAAAATCTTGTTTTTTCTCATAATAATGAAGGCTTATCATATTCCATTTGTAATGAGGTTTTCTTTCTGATTGCTCATAAGCTTGTGAACTATTGTACAAAGAGGAATAAACATAATTGTGTATATATATTTTTTCAAATTAGTGTTTTAATGTGTGGGGGATAGATTCCTAAATTGGAATATCTAGGTCAATTTGGATGACCTATTGATTCTTTTTTTTCTTTTTTTCTTTTTTGGGCCACATTCTGGGCTGGGAGCTTACTAATTTTGAGCAATATTTGTAAAGACTGATATTAAAATGGTAGAACTTTTAATTTTGTTTAGTACACAGTGACCATGAATAAGTATTTGCATTTTTGTTTTTTGTTTTTCCCTTGAGAGATAATTTTATTGCAAGAATAGAGATCTCATGTGTAAATGAATTAAATTATCAATGAACAAAATTGTTAACACATAGAATTGGTTGCATGTATTAATTTTTTTTAAAAATTGGGGAGACATAAACCTCATTGGGAAAATGGATGGAATGTGAGCGGTAGGAGGTTATTATGTTTTATTTTCTATTTTAAGAAAACATTGCTTTTATTTGTTTGTTTTAGGGGCCAAACACAAATCTGCTCAAGGCTTACTTCTGGGTCTGTCTCAAGGACCAGATATGTGGTGCCAGGTATTGAACTGAGGTCAGCTAAATCCACAGCAAGAGCCTTACTCACTGTATGAGCTCTAGTTTCAGTAGGATTAATTTTTCAAGAAGTTTTTTTCACAGAAAAAGTAATTGGAAAGCATAGGACATTTTTATGTACATATAATATATATTGCATGGTTTCAAGAGTAAATATATAACATATCTGCATGGTTTTAAGAGTGTGTACACACATGACACACATTGTTTTAGGGCCAAACACAAATGTGCTCAGGGCTTACTCCTGGATCTGTCTTCAAGGACCACTATATGTGGTTCCAGATATATATAAATATATACACAACTTCTGAATAAGGATGTGTGTATACATGTATTGCCTCTGCATAATTTAAGGGTATATATACCCTTAAAACCATGCAGATATAATATATATATACCCTTAAGATCATGCAGATATATACATAAAAATCCCATGCTTTCCAATTAAATTTCAATGGTTGTAAGTGTATGTATATATACACACATATCTGCATGGTATATCATATATGTCATATATGACATGCTATATGTTTCACATATAACATACCCTATATAATATATGATATACCCTATATACCATGAATATATAACATATATTTCAATATCTATCTATCTATCTATCTATCTATCTATCTATCTATCTATCTATCTATCTATCTATCTATCTATCTATCTATCTATCTATCTATCTGTCTGTCTGTCTGTCTGTCTGTCTGTCTGTCTGTCTGTCTGTCTGTCTGTCTGTGTGTCTGACTGTCTGTCTGTCTGTCTATCTTTCTATCTGTCTATCTGTCTGTCTGTCTAGCTGTCTAGCTGTCTGTCTGTCTAGCTGTCTATCTGTCTATATGTCTATCTGACTATCTGTCTGTCTGTCTGTCTGTCTGTCTACACTTAACAACCATGCAGAGATCTTGTTATCAACTCCTCCACCAGAGAGGTCCCGCTGTCATCACTGAAACTGTTTACTTGAGATTATTTAATTGTTTAATTGAGTCTGCATTGAAACATAAATTACAGAGCTTGTGGAATCGCAGTAAACTTTCTTGGTGTGTTGGTGCCTATGGATTTTGAAAAATATTTATTAGCACATAACTACCATTAAAATATGTAGAGTTTCTTCATTGCTCTACTTTCTTCTGTTTCAGCGTACTCCACCCTCACCAACCTCCATCAGTCACTGATGATTTTACTGTCTCCATACTTTTTCCTTTTACATATGCTGGAGTTATGCAGACTATTAATATCGGCTTCTTTCATTTAGTAATATACATTTGAGTGTCTCCATGAATTTTTGTGGCACCTTTCTTTTTAAGTACTAAATAATATTCCAGTGTCTCAAACACCCATAATTTATTAATCTAGTCTCTTACTGGAGGACGTCTTGGTCTTGGCTGTTTGCAAGTTTAAAGTTGCTAAAAAAGCTGCTAGAAAAAAATTGTGACTAAAGCTGCTAGAAAAAAATCTGTGTACAAACATTAATATAGATGTAAATTTTCAACTGCTTTGAATGCTTGGTGAAGTGTTTGTTGAGAAGACAGCTTTGTGAAAAAACAACCAAATGGTCTTCTGAAATGGCTCTTCTATTTTGCATTTCCACCAGTAACTAAGAAGAGTTCCTAATGTTTCATTATCTTGCCAAGATTTGTTGTTCCAAATTTTGCCTATTCTAAATATATATATATATTAGAATAGGCAAAAAAATATATATACTATATATATAGTATATATATATATATATATATATATATAGTTGTATACAGAAGACTTTAACTATTACGGTGCTTATCTAGTTGGTGACTAGACCAAAAGCATATCTCATTATCTTCAAGTCATTACCAGTTCACCTAAAAAATTTTATTTAACTTCAAAGCTTCACTGAGATGCCAAGCTGATTTCTCCCACTCCTCTGTGTCAGAACTAGTTTGCATTTAAATCTTTATATACTTAATCAGTTGAAACCCAAAACATTCTCATCACTTTTAAATCAACTTTAGTCTCAGAAAAATGACTTAGCAAAGCAAAGTCAAATGTCTGAATATATGAGATATTGGGGTGTTTGGAGAACAGTATTTGTACTCAAAGTAATGCCTTTTAAAATTGTTTTGCAGAAAATTCTATCATCAAAGTATAACCAGATGCCAATGTGAAAAATTGATAAGCATTATCTTGCAATGGTGGCTTCAAAGAGTCAGAGTGGCATCGAGAACTAGATTTTTCCTAATAAATAATCCCTGTACTTTTACCCTCTTGGCTCTCTGAGGTACTTTAGACTGTCAAAAGTGTTACATGGTACTGTCAACAAAGCATTTCTCTAAGACTATATTTATATATGTGTGTGTCTATACCTATTTACATGAAAATACCACAGAATTCATATGTATAAATTGACATTCCTTTAAAAAAATATACTGAAATGTTGTACATGTTTCCATACAATCTTACAATTGAAAAAATACAAATGATAAAAAAGAAAAATATTTTTATATTTCCACTATAATATTGATACTTAGGTTTCTGTGCCTTCTTAAAGAAATCACTATAAGTAGTTATATTTTTATTCTCTCAAAGTGCTGTTCTGACTATAGTACAATTATTTATTGAGTACATTTATAGATCTCTATAGAAAACAGATATTGACAAATTAAACTAATAACTTAATTTGAATGCACATGAACTATTTTTTACTGATTTAGTTTTGGATTACTTCCTCAGTCAAGAGTAACTTCAAAAGAAAGAGTTTGTCACCATTACATATTAAGAGCAAAGAACTTACACAGAACTTTATTAAGAACTTTATACAGATTCAATGCTGACCCTTTAGAATACCAATGTCATTCTTCAGAGAAATTGACCAAACACTCCTGAAATTTGTATGGAATAATACAGTGCCAAGATGACATTGGAAAGCTCCACTATGTACTTCAGTGGGGTGTTACATGAAGAGTGAAGGGGCCAAAAAATAAAGACATTTCAAATGTCATAAAGCACTTCAAAAGAAATGTTCTTTATATGATACAACTATGAACAATCACTTGATCATTTGATCACTTGGCATCCCGTTATTTGTCAATTTGCTTGAGCGGGTGCCAGTAATATTTCCATTTGACCCCATCACGTACCAGTGTAGCCCAATGGCATCTGGCAGCCTCAGGAATATAGAGAGCCTCAAACCATTCATTCAGGGTCTTTATGAAGAAGTCTGACTATCTTGTAGGAGGGCGTCCACATGATCTTTTGACATCCCGTGAGATCCAGTCGGAAATGGCTCTAGTCCAGCGGTTGTCTCCAAATCGCATTTCATGTCCAGTCCATCTGATTTTCGATGCCTTGGCAAATGAGACAGTGCCCCTAACACTGGAAAAGCGATGGAGGTTGGAGCTCCAGATTCCATCTTTCACTAGAGTGAGGCCTGATATTCCAAGCATAGCTCTTTTGGTTCTTCTTTGGGAGACCCGAATAGCATTCTCATCCGAAGAGCACTCTCATCCTGCATTAAAATAAATATATTATCTTTTTATGGCGATTTCCTTTAAGGATTGTATGTAATCTATCACTTGATCATCCCGTTATTCATCAATTTGCTCGAGCGGGTGCCAGTAATATTTCCATTTGATCCTATTATATGCCAGTGTAGCCCAATGGCATCTGGTTGCTTCAGGAATACGGAGAGCCTCAAACCGTTCATTCAGGGTCTTGAAGAAGAAGTCTGACCATCTTGTAGGTGGGTGGCCATGTGATATTTTGACATCCCTCTGGATCCAGTCGGTAATGGCTCTAGTCCAGCGGTTGTCTCCAAATCGTGTTACATGTCCAGCCCATCTGATTTTCGATGCCTTGGCAAACAAGACAGTGTCCCTGATTCTGGAGCAGCGATGGAGGTTGGAGCTCTGGATTCCTTCTTTCACTTGAGTGAGGCGTGATATTTCAAGCATAGCTCTTTCGATTCTTCTTTTGGGAGACACTGAATAGCATTCTCATCCTGCTTTCATAGGGCCCAGGTCTCTGAGGTGTATGTTAATTCAGCGAGAATGGTAAAGTTGAAGAGATGTGTCCAGGGCCGGAGGTTCTTTGTCTTTTTAGCTATTTCTTCTATGCTTTTGAAGGCATTCCACATAGCTCTCTTTCTCCAGGTCAGCTCAGGTTTTAGGTCGTTCATCATGTTCACTTCTCTACCTACATACACATAACTGCTGCATTCAGAGATGTTTGTTCCACTGAGAGTGTTTGGGGCCTCTGGAACTAGTTCATTTTTCATGAACATAGTTTTGTTGAGATTCATCTGTAGACCTATCTTTCCACATTCTCGACAGACGACGCATTTGTGCCGCTTAGCTAATGTTTGGTGTTATTAGAATGATGTCATCAGTGAAGCAGAGCTGGTGAAGTTGCCGACAATCTATCTTCATTCCCATTTCTTCCCATTCTAATTATTGCATGATGTTCTCAAGGGTGGCGCTGAAGAGATTTGGTGAAATGGTATCACCCTGCCGAACCCTTCTTTTAACATCGATGATCACTTCTTTGTAGAATGGTGAGATCCTGGTGGTGAATGAATAATACAGCTCATGAAGGATTTTGAGCTTGAAGGGTTTGAGCGCACCGTTTGACTAGGGCTTGAATGACTGCGTCAGTCTTCACAGAATCAAAGGCTTTCTTTAAATCAATGAACATGAGACAGAGTGGCATCTTGAACTCCCTACAAAGTTCAATGAGCTTGGTTACCGTGTAGATATGGTTGATTTTGCTGAACCTTTTCAGAAGCCTTATGTAATCTATGACTGGCAAAATTGTGATATGTTTGTTCAAGAGTAAATGCATAAAAGACTCAGGAGAGATTGTAGTTGGAGAAAGAGAGGGAGCAAAAAAAAACAAAATTTATCTGGAAAGACTGTTGAGTTATACTTCATCCTCATGAACAAAGACTTAGAGTGGCCTGGGTGTGCTGAACAAGAATTAAAATAGATGTGTGTATGGGTTTTAGGAAAGAGAATCAGGAGACCATTGTAAAAAAAAAGAGAGAGAGAATGAGCAATAGTTTTTAAGTAATTGACCAAAAATTTGAGTAAAGGGCTAGGAGTATGGTTGATAAAAAAGTGGTTTTAGTTTCAGTGGAAACATTGCATATTTGAACTAGAATCCTTAGTTTTCTCTAATAGGTTTCTACTATGTATCAATGGTATAACCTTGGAAAGGTCTTTTGTTCTATCTGTATTCATTTGCTGCTTGACCCTCATCCCCATCACTGCCTTAGTTCATGTATTACTGTGTATTATTTAGGCAGTTGTCTCCTCTTATTAGGGAACATTTCAAGACTTTTTTTTCTTAACTTGTTAACATTTGCATTTCCTAGTGCCTGAGAGACTGGCACCAAATAGGTGACATATCATTGTTGAAATAAAATATGAATACTCAACTAATGCACTATAAATAACTATACAGTTTTAGATAACTTTTACTAAAAATAAAATTTCAATGAACCGAATCTAACAAAGGAAAAGAAAGATTCCATTCAATATCTTGTCCAAATTTATATTTCCAGTTCTGGAAGGATTGATATGAAGGTGCTTTTATATTGTGTAAATAGAGGTAGAGGTTGGCATTAATTCTAAACAATTGAAATGGCTACATTTTGCTTGAACTATTTGGAGATTAGATTCACATATTCCTAATATCATAGTTTATTCAACTATCAACTTTAAAATTTCTGTCATTTATCGCAAACCTTTTCTTGAAAAACTAGTCACCAATGTGGGTGACTTCCTTTCCTTCTTTGAGCAATAATGGAGAGGGACTAGTATTTTCCTGTGAATTAAAATTACCTTGGGTCACTACTCAGCATTGAATAAAGTATCTATTTCATACTTGGTGCAGCATCACATTCCAATCTGGAGGCTTCCTATTCACATTTTATCAGGTATCCACCTGTCTGGGAGCCGCTGGCATCCTCAACAGTACCAGGAAGCGAGTTCCTTTCTACCTCCGAAGCCAGCAGGGAATGGATTAAAACTCAGGAATCCGACACAGTTTTATTTTTTTAAACATTTTATTACATCACTGTGAGATATACAATTACAACGTTGTTCTCGTTTGGAGGTTTCGGTCACATAGTGTTCCAGCACCCCGCCCTCCACCAGTGCCCATTTCCCACCACCCATGTACCCAATTCCCTCCCCCGCCCATGGCCTGCCTAAATTACAGGTTTTTTTTATCTCCTCTCTCTCTTCCTTTCCTACATATTATGGGTTGCGCTAAATACACTTAGAAGCCACCATTTGCATTTTTTTGCCTGTATTTAATGCTCAGTTCTATGTTAGTATCAGACCTTTTGACATTTATTCACACATGTTCCCTTCTCTAATTTACCTAACCTCTGACTCCCACATGCTTGAAGTAATTTCCACTTTTGGTAAGACCACCTGATATATTTATGTCATGCAAATAAATGCAGTCAATGTCTCTCTCTCTCCTTCTGACAAATTTCAATCAACATGATTCTTTCCATGTCCATCCATTTATAGGCAAATTTCATAACTTCATTTTCCCTAACAGCTGCATAGTATTCCATTGTGTAGATGTACCACAGTTTCTTTATCCAGTCATCAGTTCTCGGGCATACTGGTTGTTTCCAGGTTCTGGCTATTGTGAATAGTGCTGCTATGAAAATGAAAGTGCGGATTGTGTTTCCGCTGTGTGTTTTTGGCTTCCCAGGGTATATTCCCAGGGAGGGTATGGCTGGGTCAAAAGGGAGCTCAATTTCTAGTCTTTGGAGGAATGTCCATATTGTTTTCCAGAAAGGTTGTACAAGTTGACATTCCCACCAACAATGCATGAGAGTCCCCTTTTCCCCGCATCCACGCCAGCACTTGTTGCTTTTACCCTTTTGAATATGGGCCAGTCTCTGTGGAGTGAGGTGATATCTCATTGTTGTTTTGATTTGCATCTCTCTGATGATTAGTGATAATGAGCATTTTTTCATATGCCTTTTGGCCATTCGAATTTCTTCCTTGTCAAAGTTTCTGTTCATTTCTTCTCCCCATTTTCTAATGGAGTTGGCTCTTTTCTTCTTATATAGCTGTACCAGTGCCTGATATATCCTAAATATTAACCCCTTAACAGATGGGTATTGGGTGAATATTCTTTCCCATTTTGTGGACTGTCTTTCTATCTTGGTCACTGTTTCTTTTGAGGTGCAAAAGCTCTTCAGTTTCATGTAGTCCCATATGTTTATATTTTCTTCTAGTTGCTTTGTTAATGGTGTTTCACCTTTGAAGATGCCTTTAGCTTCAATGTTGTGGAGGGTTTTTCCTATATTTTCTTCAACGTACTTTATGGATTCAGGTCTGATATTGCGATCTTTAATCCATTTTGATCTGATTTTTGTGCATGGTGTTAGAGGTCCAAATTCATTTTTTTTACATGTACCTGTCCAGTTTTCCCAGCACCACTTGTTGAAGAGGCTTTCCTTACTCCAGTTTGGACTCTTTGCACCTTTATCAAAGAGTAACTGATCATGTCTTTGAGGGTGGGTGTCAGGATACTCAACTCTATTCCATAGGTCCACAGGTCTGTTTTTATTCCAGTACCATGCTGTTTCAGTTACTGCTGCTTTGTAGTAGAGTTTGAGGTTGGGAAAGGTGATGCCTCCCATCTTCTTCTTCCCAAGGATTGCTTTAGCTATCCGTGGGGTTATTATTCCATACGACTTCAGGAGTGTTTGGTATATTTCTTTAAAGAATGTCATGGGAATCCTTATAGGAACCGCATCGAATCTGTACAAAGCTCGAGGGAACATTACCATCTTGACAATGTTAATTCTCCCCACCCATGAGGAGGGAATGTGTTTCCATTTCCTCGTGTCCTCTTTTATTTCTTGAAGCAGTGTCTTGTAGTTCTCTTTGTATAGGTCCTTTACACAGTTGGTTAAGCTGATTCCTAGGTATTTGATTTTCTGTGGCACAATTGTGAATGGTATCGATTTCTTAATATCCCTTTCTTCTCTTTCGTTATTTGTTTATAGGAAAGCCACCGACTTTTGGGTATTGACCCAAAGCAGGGAGAGACAACACAAAGAAGGAAAATTTCAGACCAATCTCCTTGATGAACACAGATGCTAAGATCTTCAACAAAATACTAGCAAACAGAATCCAAAGACTCATCAAAAAGATCATACATCATGACCAAGTAGGATTCATACCAGGAATGCAAGGATGGTTCAACATTCGCAAGTCAATCAACATAATACATCATATCAATAAGAGAAAAATAAAAACCATATGGTCCTATCTATAGAGGCAGAAAAAGCATTTGACAAGATCCACCACCCATTCATGATTAAAACCCTCCAGAAAATGGGAATTGAAGGAAGCTTCCTCAAGATAGTCAAAGCCATCTACCAAAAGCCCACAACGAGTATCATTCCCAATGGGGAAAATTTGAAAGCCTTGCCCTTAAGATCAGGAACACGACAAGGCTGCCCTCTCTCACCTCTTTTATTCAATGTAGTACTGGAAGTACTCACCATAGCAATCAGAGAAGAAAAGGACATTAAGGGCACCCAGATAGGCAAGGAAGAAATCAAGCTATCATTATTTGCAGATGTCATGATATTATACTTAGAGAACCCTAAACTCTCGACCCAAAAAATTCTTAGAAATAATAGATATGTATAGTAGAGTGGCAGGGTACAAAATCAATACCCAAAAAGTCGGTGGCTATCCTATACACAAATAATGAAAGAGAAGAAAGGAATAATAAGAAATTAATTCCATTCACAATTGTACCACAAAAATCAAATACCTAGGAATCAGCTTAACCAAGTGTGTAAAGGACCTATACAAAGAGAACTACAAGACACTGCTTCAAGAAATAAAAGAGGACACGAGGAAATGGAAACATATTCCCTCCTCATAGGTGGGGAGAATTAGCATTGTCAAGATGGTAATGCTCCCTAGAGCTTTGTACAGATTCGATGCGGTTCCTATAAGGATTCCCATGACATTCTTTAAAGAAATATACCAAACACTCCTGAAATTCGTATGGAATAATAAACTCCCACAGATGCCTAAGGCAATCCTTGGGAAGAAGAAGATGGGAGTCATCACCTTTCCCAACCTCAAACTCTACTACAAAGCAGCAGTAATAAAACCAGCATGGTACTGGAATAAAAACAGACCTGTGGACCTATGGAATAGAGTTGAGTATCCTGACACCCACCCTCAAAGACATGATCAGTTACTCTTTGATAAAGGTGCAAAGAGTCCAAACTGGAGTAAGGAAAGCCTCTTCAACAAGTGGTGCTGGGAAAACTGGACAGGTTCATGTAAAAATGAATTTGGACCTGTGTCTAAAACCTTGCACAAAAATCAGATCAAAATGGATTAAAGATCGCAATATCAGACCCGAATCCATAAAGTACATTGAAGAAAATATAGGAAAACCCCTCCACGACATTGAAGCTAAAGGCATCTTCAAAGGTGAAACACCATTAACAAAGCAACTAGAAGAAAAGATAAAAATATGGGACTACATGAAACTGAAGAGCTTCTGCACCTCAAAAGAAACAGTGACTAAGATACAAAGGCAGTCCACAGAATGGGAAAGAATATTCACCCAACCCCCATCTGATAAGTGGTTGATATCCAGGATATATCAGGCACTGGTACAGCTATATAAGAAGAAAACAGCCAACCCCATTAGAAAATGGGGATAAGAGATGAACAGAAACTTTGACAAGGAAGAAATTCCAATGGCTAAAAGACATATGAAAAAATGCTCATTATCATTAATCAGCAGAGAGATGCAAATCAAAACAACAATGAGATATCACCTCATTCCACAGAGACTGGCCCATATTCAAAAGGGTAAAAGCAACAAGTGCTGGCGTGGATGCGGGAAAAGGGGACTCTCATGCATTGTTGGTGGGAACGTCGACTTGTACAACCTTTCTGGAAAACAATATGGACATTCCTCCAAAGACTAGAAATTGAGCTCCCTTTTGACCCAGCCATACCACCCCTGGGAATATACCCTGGGAAGCCAAAACACACAGCGGAAACACAATCCACACTTTCATTTTTATAGAAGCACTATTCACAATAGCTAGAACCTGGAAACAACCAGTATGCCCGAGAACTGATGACTGGATAAAGAAACTGTGGTACATCTACACAATGGAATACTATGCAGCTGTTAGGGAAAGTGAAGTTATGAAATTTGCCTATAAATGGATGGACATGGAAAGAATCATGTTGAGTGAAATTGGTCAGAAGGAAAGAGAGACATAGAATGACTGCATTTATTTGCATGACACAACTATATCAGGTGGTCTTACCAAAAGTGGAAATTACTGCAAACATGAGGCAGTCAGAGGTTAGGTAAGACAGAGAAGGGAACATGTGTGAATAAATGTCAGAGGGCTGATACCAACATAGAACTGAGCATTAAATACAGGCAACAAAATTGCATATGATGGCTTCCAAGTGTATGTAGTGCAACCCACAATGTGTAGGAGAAGGAAGGGAGAGAGAGAGAGAGAGAGAAAGAAAAGAGATAAAGAACCTGCCATTTAGGCAGGCTATGGGAGGGGGAGGGAATTGGGGACATTGGTGGTGGGAAATGGGCACTGGTGGAGGGCGGGTGCTGGAACACTATGTGACCGCAACCTCCAAACATGAACAATGTTGTAATTGTATATCTCACGGTGGTATAATAAAATATTTAATTAAAAAAAAATAAAAGGGCTTTACTATCACAGGTTCCAATATAGAATCCAAGAGCAGGGAAAACTTCCGGACTCTGGGTTCCCAGCTAGGCCCAGCCAAGTGTAGGTCAAGATGGCTGCCACCGCGTGTTGAAGCTCAACAGAGAGCAGAGAGGATAGACAGGTAGGGAAGCCCAATTGTCAAAGGAGAGCTTCTTTCTTCTTGCAGTTTATTTTATAGATAGAAATCCGTCCCTAAACTTCCCAGCCAGGCCCATTGTGGGCGGGCTATCTAGAGATGAGAATAGGTAAATAGCTCTATAGATATGCAGCACTTCAGGTGGCCATTTAGCTGTATTCAAAGCCTCCCTAGCAGAGCTGGGAGGAGCTGCAAGCTAAATGTACCTGGAAACTAGTCATCCAACACCCCCTCCACCCCAAGAATGGTAGCTCATTCAGAAGGAAATAAAATCTTCCTTTGCCTGAGCTGGCCTGGAGAACAGGAGATGATGCCTTCCTGCTTTGCAGACACAGACATGCTTCATTTAATGAATTTTGAACAAAATAATGTTGACATATAGTAGGTCTCCTAAACTCACACTTTGTCCTTCTGCTAAGATGTCGCTAGTGCCAATATGATGATCAGAGAAGACATTAGCTACCACTTAAATTGACATCAAGTTGTTATAATTGCCAGCATCCCTGGAGGTGGTGGACTATAATATTCAAGTATTTTATCAGGTTATGCTGCTCCATTTGATAAACTCCTCCCCATTTATTATCTTCCCATTTCACAGCTCAAAAGAGATTGTTCCTGAGGATGACTGGTTGATTTTCCAGAGATGATGAATTACATCACACATCATCTTACCTCCTTCCCTTTTGGGTCCCTGACATCCAGGTCCTTTTCTGCTTTTTACTACCACAATAAATAAATCCACTTTTGTATTGCACAGAGACATGCTTTTTTTGTTTGTGCCTTCATATGTTAGGGGATGGCATGGCTGTAATTAGGATAAACATTAATCTGAAGCAGGTATGATGTGTCTGGGGTGCTAATAAGCAATAGCCAGAAATAGCATCAATATTCTTTTCCCTCTGACCAACATCATGATGGGTAGCTAAAGGTAAATAAAGGGATCCCAGAAAGTCTTTGTGCCACTGTTGAGTCAACATTCCTTACATGGGTTGAGTGCTGAGATTCAGGGACCACCCTGACTTCTTTCAGGTTTACACTGGGTCCTGATGAATCTCTTTGGGTTTCATTTTTCTTACCTGTAAGAGGAGTTAATTGTAGTGAAGTTGCCATTTGTGAGGATGATATCCTCACGATTATGCATGAATGTGTATGGCTCACCACCCTGGCTCTTTTCTCAGATGTCTTTTTCTCATTTTCTCCTTCATAATATATATACATAAATTGCCAGGTACTCAAAAAATTGAGATTGGTGATTCATGATATGTTTAATATTTAATTAATAGGTAATTTGAGTTTGTGTATATTAGAGATTGGGAGACTAGATTTTTGTTTTCAAATAGGATTTTATGTTTTTAATAAGGATTCTTGGATTTTTTTTGGCATTCTGGTTACAGCAGGAAATACTCAGGGTTGTTCCTGGCTTGGACCTTAGGAATTACTCCTGGCGGTGCTTGGGGAACCATACAGGATACTAGGAATCAAAGTAAGGTTGCCTGCATGCAAAATATATACTGTACCTGTGGGACTATTGCTCTGGCTCAAATAAGGGTTCTTGGATTGGAAATAACATGCAATATTTAAAAGTTCAATAGTAGTCTGAAACTAACTAGCTTAGTGAATCCTCAATTTGGAAATGGGATGAGAGGAAAGAGAATGAAAAGCAAGTCTTTAAAAAGGCATTTTTAGTGTATTTGCTATGCTAATTTTAATTTTTATATAATGATGAAGCATCATACATTGTCGGGAACGCCGCGGGGTCCCCGATAGTGTCAGGACAGAGGTTCTCTTCTACCTCCGAGGACGCCTGGAGAACAGATGAAAACTCACGAGTCCGGTGCAGTTCCAAAAATGGCTTTTAATAGTACAAAAGCTCTTCCACAGCACTCCAATATAATGAACAAATTTTAGCTCTGGTCCGAACTTAGACCATACAAAAGAGCCTAAGTCTCCCACAAGAGAGAGGATCTCACTCGAGCTGAGTCCTACCCAGAAGAAGGAGCAAAAAGGCCAAAGATCAAAAAGCCAAAAGTCAAAAGCCAAAAAGTCAAAAGTCAAAAGCTGAGGAGCCAAAAGCTGAAAGCTAAAAGACCCAAAAGGTAAAAGTAAAGAGTGAAGGGGCCTCAAGTCAGCCCCTTATATACACCAAAGTAATACAAACGGGAGGGTCATGTCAACAAAGAACTCTAAACAGAGTGTAGTGCCACACCCTATTGCAGGTATAAACAAAGGTTATGCCCAGGTCTAATCCTTTCTACCAAGATTATCTCTTCTGTAAAACACTGGAGAGAGGGGCTGGTATAAAGTAATACATCTTAACTTCATGAGCTTCATGTAATCTAGATGGTACCCACAAGGTCCTTCTTATTATTATCTGCACCAGGGTGATTCTGAGTATCTTGTTCTCGTGTACTGAAACGGTCACACCTCGCCTGCTTAGAGCAAACTAGTATGATCCTTCCTATCATATTCCTATAGTCTCAGCGTAGGCAGGGTGGTAGTCTCCTGATAAATTCTAACTGTCCCACGCTGGGTGCAGTGGGTATAAAGAGGAGCTGTACCCAATCTAGAAAACATAGAAGTCTTAGTAGATGTATAAGTCAGAAGTTATTCAGTCAAGGTGACTTCTGTAACTGCCACACCCTCTAGCAGTGTTTACATAGAATAGAGGTCTCATTAGAATGAACCTTGGCTTAAATAGATTAAGCTGGGAGTGGGCAAAACAACAAAGCTCCCAGGTTAGCTAAACCTGTCCTCCAACAATACGTCTTATCATGACTAGCATAAATAAAAAGAGCACCACCAAAAAAAAAAAGAGCATTAGAGTAAAAAACAATTTAAAAAACCAGAGGGAATATTGCTGGGATGAATAGAAATGTTTGGCAGATGAATAAATAAAAATGATTGGAGAGAGAAAGCTCCAAAAACTGAACACATGCTTTTGCATTCAGGAGACATGGCTTTGATCCCTGACACCACAGGGTTCTTTGAGCCCAGTGCTGGAAGCTGCCCCTAAGTACCTTAGGGTGGCCCCTACACAGAAAAAAAATAAGAAGAAATTAGAAACAAAAAATACATAGCAAACAATGCAGAAAACCCTATAAGATGAATGCAGACTCTTGTGAAATCACTAAGTAGGATCGCACCATAATTCCAGCTGAGGCAGAAAAAGAACATAATAAAATTAGGACTATATAGGAACATTCATGAACATTCTGAGTACTGTCTGGATTATAGCAGATGCAGCTTTACTGTAATCCCACTCCTAATCTTTAAAACCTTTAATAAAAGTTTAAAGATAAGCAGCATGTCCTCCAGAGGTACATAGAAACTCTATTCAACAATATTTAAGGGGTGGGAAGTGAGAGGGAATTGTTGGTATATATGTGTATTAACATTATATTTCTGAAATATTAATATTAATGACATTATAAATTATGGCAACTAAATACAATTTTAAAAATACCTTCAAATTTAACACATCAAATTCACAAATGGGCAAAATATTTTATGCCTTTATTGTTATTTTTACTTGGCATAAATTTTAGGGGAATAAGGGTTTTGGGCCACACTCTGTGCTCAGGGATCACTGGAGCACCTTTGTAGTGCTGGGGTTTGGATTTGGATTGGTAGTATCATGACAAGTGCCTTAGCCTCACTCTCAACTATCTCTTAAGTGCAGGACACACATATTTTCATAATAGTCTAGAACACTGATTAGAATTTAGACATCTTGGCTTGTTTGCCAGAGTATAATAATTCTGAGAGGAACATCCCATGTACACTCCATCCCTCTTCTCTGCCTTTTGCACCCTAATTTGCTCTGTGAGTTGTTTCACATTTGTGTGGACAAGCTGGAGCCACACGCTGAATCAACAGCCACCCTTTACTACATTTTAGGACTAAGACGTAGCTATTAACCACCCCGAACTCAAAATGAATGTGGGGGAAGGTCCTGAGCACTTGAAAGTTGTTTGGGAACATCTTGAACCTTCTAGGGTGGACCTGGATAGTCAGGAAGGAGATAGGCAGGTCTGTATTTGGGGCTTGGCTGACTCCGTGGTGAGACCCAACCATAGGGAGCAGTGGGTGGACTTTTGAAAGTGAGCTCCAAGGTAGGGAATTTTATAATTCTCCAAGTGAAAGGGATTAAAATATTTCCATTCCACTTGGTTAGCGCTCACAAAAGACTTAGGTCTCTGATCTCAGTCCCCCAGAGCAGGAGGGCTAAAGCTCCAAATGAAGACATATGAGATAAAAGTTTACAATAGACTTTAGATGACCCCTAAGCTATTTCTATTATTCTTTTCTATTGGTGAAATGAGAGCAGTTTTCTCAGCACATTTCAAGATGAGAAATGTGGCATTTCAGACACCTTTCACTTGTCTCCTCTTCATCGATTTCATCCAGTGGGCACCAGTAACGTCTCCATTCATTGGGAATGAGGTCGCCCATTATTGTTACTGTTTTTGGCATATCAAATATACCACGGGTAGCTTGCCAGGCTCTGCTGTGGCTCAGGGTTCATCCCAGGATCCCAGTCTTTTTCTGTGTCAGACCATCAATCCCAAAGGGCAGAGCCCTGGGTGTAGACAAGCCTGTCTTCTGTCTGCCACCTGCCAATGCAGCCAGGTACTGCAGCCATACCTGCAACACCTTGAAGGGCAGGTTCAGACCCCTCCAGGGATATAAACTGAGATGATGAATATCAGGGAGTAATCCTAGTGAGAGGATTTTGTTGCTATATTTAGAGGTGACTACAAGAGTATGCCACCCGCACAGCAAGCCTGGCATGTTGCTCGTGTAGTATTTGATATGCCAAATACCAGTAACATTTATATTAGGTCATTCCGTGACCTAATATAATGGTTTGAGGCGCTTTATGTTCCTGGAGCAAGCGGATGCCTTTGGGTTCTACTGGCATGAGACAGGACATATGGAGATATTACTGGTGCCCGCTCTAGCAAATAGATGATTAACGGGGAAGATTGTGATCATGATCGTGAATCCTAGTGAATTTTTCCTCTTCCCAGGTAGTCCTTCTCTGGGATTTCCTCGGGGGCCTAGGAGGATGCCAAGGGTTTTTAAAGCCAGGATATCCCATCACAGTCTTCCTCTCAAACTCAAAGCCCACCATAGTATCCCAAATGCACTTTAAATTGTTCTGTGATTTTCTCTTTAAGGCAGGCCCTGCGGGTTGGGTGGCATTGTGTTAGCATTGGGCATGGTGATGCCAGCCAGAAGCCTGCTAAGTTGTCAGTGTGAATGAGGGGGAACAGCCTTAGAGCTGAGTCAGGCCCGTCATCTTACTTCTTAATGGCAGAACAAAGCACCTTCCCTTGGAGTTAGGAAGGAGGAAAATTACAGATATGAAAGTGAAGAGAGGAGAAACTGGGTTCGATGAGGGAGGATGACCTTGGGTGACCTTATTTGATGATCTCTAGAAATAAGCACCCCAAGGCAATTAAAATTCGCAGCTCTCCAGTGTTACTGCACAGATTTGGTCTTTATAGGATGGAATTAATTCTGAGAAAACATTCAACAGCCTGTCCTTAGAGGTGTCTGGGGAAAACAAACCTCCCAAACATTTAGACTCTTTCTTCCCACTAACTGCCTTTGAATGCAAAGCTTTGTCCATGGTCTTTGTTTCTTGAAAATGCCAAAAGTCATTCGGACTCCAGCAGGATTAACTATGGAGTCCAAGTTTTTGCTTTCACTGGAGGTGAAAATACAAATGAATGCTTTGAAGTGCTAACATATTTCTCTTTCTCAGGGTTACATTTTAAGGGGCCTATTTCGAATAAGGCTATATTTTCCTCAAATCACTAAAACAAAAGGCAAACCAAAACAAGTCAACTGCTACCAAGAGGGGGCAATTTTCCCCTCAGTTGAGGCACTATTTGTCGAATTACAGTCCAGGAGTGATTTTTTATAGCCAAGATATAAATGGCTAGAAATCAGGGTTTTGACGGAAATGCAGGCTGACTTTTGCTGTACTGATGCGTTTGTGTGCTAGATGATAAGAATGCCTTCCCACCGCCACCCAACTCCCTAAGGGCTTTACTTTTTGTTAGCAACGTGCTTGTCTCTTATGCAGAAACAGGTCACAGAAGCAGCCAAGGGAGTATGATTGAGGAATAAATGCTCAGGGTCAAATCAACAGAGAGAATAAAAACTCATCATTTTTGCTCTTTTTGGGTTGCAACAGGGAGAGCTGGGGATTGAATGGTACTCAGACCTGACTTCTGGCTTTGTGCTCAGGGAGTCACTCTGGAGGAGCTCAAAGAACAGTGTGGTGCTGGGGATCAAACCTGGGTCAGCTGTGCATGAGGCAAGCACCTACAAGACGTACTATCCCTCCAACCACAAAACTCACCACTCTTAAGTGGCACAAATATCTCCACTAGCACGAAGTAGGTAAATGGCTCTTCTTCTTCCCAGGATCCACCTGGGGACTAGGTAAAAGTTTTCACTGACCTCCAAGTCTCTGCATCCTCAGTAAAACAATGTGGAAAATGGCAACATCTTCTCATATTCATAAAAAATGTAGAAATTAATATATTTTCCCTTTCACACTACCAGTGGTAAGAATCACTCAGTGTAGATAAACATTTTGGCACAAGACTCAGAAATTCTGTGTATTAGTCAACTATTTGATTGCTACCAATTAAGAAAAGATATGCTTTTGAGAGACATTTCATCTGGTTGACATAATTCTAGCCTCTTTTCTATAAAGCCAAGGTCTCTTAGAACAACTCATAAAATTTTGAGACTTTTGCCATTTGTTCAGTCACGGGTTACGTGCAAATCTTAGTCCACACACGTTTGTCACTCTGCCCTGAGTCTGTCCATAGAGCATATGCTCTAATGTATTAAGTTCTTTGCACATCAGAGCCACCAAAAAGGAGGTCAAATAATACAGTTTGGCGCATTTTCCATTTTGTCACTTACCATCAAGATTTTTCAGATAGAAAAAAAAAGAAGTTGACAACTGCCCTTGAAAGCATGAGAATATGGAGATTTTCTGCCTTGGTAGTTTTTTTTCTTTTTTTTTCTCTCCTTTAGTCTCACAAATCAGGCAGTGTCTGTATTCTATGAAATGTAAAGTTTAGTTGGATGACTTTTATAAACTTCATTTTTAACACATTTTTCTCCTCTTGTATTTCTATAATATATGCAAAATGCCAGACTCCTCAAAAGAACTTTGCAGGTCATTTTTCTGCCATAATAGTCAAATCGGCAGCAAATGCACTTCATGGTTTAAATGCAGTGACAGAAGTAGTCTGACAGCAGAAATATGTACTGGATACTAACTTCCACAAAAGCCTTGAGATTTTCACATGAGTAGAGATTATAGCTTTGGAAATCACTTAAAAAATAGCAGCTCTGTGTAAATATGGACAAAGAACATTATTAGCTCTGTACTACCTAGTGCCCTTGACCTAGTGACATTATTGATTTCCCCATCATTGTCTTTATATGTACTGGTCAAAGAGAACAGAAGTATAATAGATGCCTCCCTAAACAATTAATTTTGGTCTGAGCTATGTAAGAAGCCTTTGAGAAGCCCTTGAATAAATAACTTCCTTGAAATGCATGCCTGTAGTGGCAGACACACACAGACTGTATTTTTTCAAACTTAGACTTAGGTCACCTGGCCCAAGTATATTATTTTTCTTACTTATAAATATGTTGGTACGAAGAGTTGTATAGGTAAACCAATGCAATTATTACTTTTTAAAATATTATTATATCACCCTGAGACAGACATTTACAAAGCATTTTATGATTGGGTATCAGTTACACAATGTTGCAGCACCCATCCCTCCACCACTGCACATTTCTGACCAATGTCCCCAATTTCCCTTTCCCACCCACTCCTGCCTGACTTTATGGCAGTCTCATCTCTCTCTCTCCCTCGCTTTTCTTTTGCATGATGAAGTTTACAATACATACACCTAGTAGATATCATCCATATCCCTTTATCCACTTTCAGTACTCAGTTCTGGCATAGCATTGCCATTTCTGACTATTGTTGGCAGACTGATCCCTTCCGTATCTTATAGGGAGGGGA
This sequence comes from Cryptotis parvus, assembly GCA_021461705.1. Classification (NCBI taxonomy): domain Eukaryota; kingdom Metazoa; phylum Chordata; class Mammalia; order Eulipotyphla; family Soricidae; genus Cryptotis; species Cryptotis parvus. Next base: position 68,358 of record JAJIBD010025064.1, read on the forward strand.
TCAGTTGTGTTAGATTCCTACCCTTGAAATGCCTTCCTGTGTCCTATTTGCCTAGTCTTGGGTATTAGTCTCATAATATTTTCTGTATATCCCACAAATGAATGCAGTCATTTTATATCTGAACTTTTTTCTGGCTAATTTCACTCAGCATGATGATCTCCATGTCCACCCATTTGTAGGCAAATTTCATGACTTTTTTTTCCTTACAGCAGCATAGTTTCTATTGTGTACTGTACCATGGTTTCTGTATCCAGTCTTGGGTACTCAGGTTCTTCCAGATTTGGGCTATTGTGAATAGTGCTGCAATGAAAATAGAAGTGCAGATGATGTTCTGGCTATTTCATTTGGGCCCCTTAGGTATATTCCCAGGAGTGGTACCAATGCAATTATTTAAATAAACATATAATGAATTTATTACAAATAATACTAAGTGATGGGGATGGAGGGATAATATAGCAGGTAAGGCGCTGGCCTTTGATGATATCCCAGACTGAATTCCCAGCACTGCATAAAATTCCCTGATTACTTTCAAGAGTAATTTCTGAATATAGAACCAGGAGCAAGCTGAGTATAACTCCAAAACCAAGGACTTATAAATATATATGCACACAGATATTAAGTTAGAAGCATTTAATATATTACTTCACATAATATATTAATATAATTTGTATACAAATTATATTATACAAATTATACACTTATGAAATATGAAAATTTTATTCTCTCATTGGTAGTGATACGTCAATTAAAATTCTCATTTTCATCTCAAACTCATGGAAGATTTCATGTTTTAAAATTAATTTTTCCAAAGTATGACTGCTATAAAAGCTTTAACACCAGAGTTATATAGAATTGTTTCTGTTGCTTAAAATTATTGCATAAGTCTATTCTGAATGGATATTTTAGTAACCATAAAGAAGGGATGACAAGAATAGATTCTAAAGGACTAGACATTTATTCTTCCCAATCTAGAGGCTTGCATATCTGAGAGCTAGAGTGCTGTTATTCCAGTAAATACCTTCTAACTCATGTGCGCTGACTGTCTTGCTATCTGCTCTAACATGATGAATACAGTAGATTCTGGATTCTTCTTCTGATAAGGCACTAATTCCGAAGGCCTGTCTCAAATGCCATCACCTAGGAGATGAGGATTGCAACAGAAAAAATGCAATGGATCTGAGCCACAGATTTATAGGCATAAGTTTGTAGGTTCCAGGCCGGGACCCACTTCATGTACTGAGCAATCTTTGAGATTCCTGAACCCCAGCAAAAGTGTATGATTTCCTTTGAACCACAACCAAATATGTGAAGCCCCACAAATAAATATGAGACCCTGCACACAGGGAGCCTTGCAACCCAGTGTGTGAGTTCCAGTGATGGAAGTGACTAAAGGGGAAGAGGAATAAAACAAGCTAGAAAGAAATTGTTTGTGAACATAGCATATAGGTCATGGCCATGAGTAAAAAGTGTTGTATCTATTATTAGGATTATGAAAACTCAATTTGCTTAGCCCCTGCTTCATTGATCTTAGCATTGTTATTTGCTGCTTTTAACTGCCGTTATATAATATACAATATAGAATTAGTTATCGTCTGCTTCATGCCCATTTCATCTCCAGGAACAAATGAAGATTAATTACTGCAAGAATTTTGTGCTTCTTGGATCAAAGCAACACATCAACAAGGATGCATTTTCTAGTGTGCAATTTCCTTATTGTAATTAATGTGTTTGGGTATGTTTAATGATAGCCTTTGAATTATAATGAAGCCCTCCTTCCAAGTACAAAGAGCTTAATAAGTACCTGTGGAATTTTATTATTCATGGCAGTCAAAATAAGGGACCAACAATGTGGCTTTGATTTTTTATTTTGGTTTCACTTTCCCTTGTGCCCTTTCTTTCTTTCTCATTTTGAATAATTGTAAAACAAGATAAATTTTTAGAGAATAATATAACAGACCATCTATATCTATTCACATTGCTTTGTAACATACCAGCTCTGAATTTAGTTGCTCAGTCATTTATTATTTCTTGAGAATGTATTAATGAAGCAGATAATTTTGCTGATCTATCCTGGGTTTTCACCTGAATATATCAGGTGGGGAGATCAGCGTGGTGGGGCCAAATTTTGTGGGTCTGTGAAGGCCACATATAGGCTGACTCAGGTGTGCTCTGATGGCCTCTTCTCCAACATTAAACTTGCTCAGGTTCTTTTGGTGGTGGCAGAAATCAGAAAGAAAGAGAAAGTGGAAATGTGCAAGATCTTTCATATCTTGTCTCTGAACTGCCATATAATTAGAAATGCCCTGAGATGATATGTAGGAAGTTCAGTTGAAGTCACCACGCTGAGCTGAAGGACTTACATGGAGAAAACATGAAGGGAAAGCTGTCTGAAGAACCCCAACTCATCTTGCCCCCCAATAACAACTAGCTAATCTATTAAATCTTAGATGAGTCAGCTTCTGACATTGAATGGTCCTATCTAGTTGAATGTTCAGTGGTGTAGAACTGAGATGCCCATCAAATCTGATTTACCTTGCTTTTAAAAGTTGTATCTATCTGCTTGGACATCAGCACAAAAAGCTATAGATTGGGTGTCTTTAAACATGGAAGCTTATTTTTGTGACAATTCTGGTTGTTGTAAATTTGAGATCAAGATTAGCATGAGCAAAATGCAGCAAGAGTTTTTCTTTTGGCTTAGAAAGTCTCTTTTTGAGGTGTCTTCACAGCAGGAAGATGGGAGGGATGTCTTAGGCCCAGATGTGAACTCTGCTCTTTGGACCTCATAGGAACCAAACAAGTCATAGTAGAGACTCAAACTTCTGACATTTAGGAGAACACATTTCAGTCTATAAAATAAACATTATTGTTGCGAGTAATATAAGTTTTGGGATGATGTATTTTGCTGCAACAGATGATAGGAATGGTTATATGACCAAGATGCTATGCTGTTTCTGTGTTTAAAAATTTGTGTAAATGCTATTGTTTTTACTATTTAATACTTTCATTTTATATTCAAATGTTTCTTAAGGTATATCCAGGTTGCTACATGTAGCTATAAATTATTCATTTTAATTAAAAACATTGGTCTAACATGTAGCAATGATATATTTGATGTTTTAATAAACTTTAGTCATGATATTTTGGTTTGTTTTTAATTTCCTTGCAATTGCAAATGATGGCACAATTAACATACTTTACATTTTTTCCCCATGAACAGCACAGAAGTTTCCTAAATTATGTTCATCCGGTCATAGGATCTATATAGTTTTAAAAAGTGTATGCATCACTTGATCACTTGATCACTTGACATCCCGAATTCATTGATTTGCTCGAGAGTGGGCACCGGTAATGTTTCTGTTTGTCTTTGCCACGTGCCAGTGTAGCCCAATGGCATCTGCTTGCTCCAGGAATACGAAGAGCCTCAAGCCATTAGTTCAGAGTCTTGACGAAAAAGTCTGACCACCTTGTAGGTGGGCAGCCACGTGATCTTTTCGACATCTCTTGGGAGGCAGTGGTAATAGCTCTAGTCCAGGGGTCATCTCCAAATTGCATTAAATGTCCAGCCCATCTATTTTTGATGCCTTGGCAAATGAGACAGTGTCCCTGACACTGGATCGTTGATGGAGGTCAGAACTCTAGATTCCTTCTCTCACTTGAGTGAGGTGTGATATTCCAAGCATAGCTCTTTTGATTCCGAATAGCATTCTCATGCTTTTGACCCGAATAGCATTCTCATCCTGCTTTCATAGGGCCCAGGTCTCTGAGGTGTATGTTAATGCAGGGAGAACAGTGGAGTTAAAGAGATGAAATTTGGTAATGGGCAAGTGGACGTGGCTATCAAAGAGATCCGAGTAGAAGTCATGGATAATCTTCTCCATTGTCTTTCTGGAAGATGTTATAGATCCATCAGAACATCAGAGAGCAGTCAACTTGGTCTTATAGTTGGCAAAGGACGGGTGGGTGTTGCGAATGCTTTTCCCGGATTCTGCTGCATCTTCCAGTATTTGTGCTCTTCTCTCTTTGATGTCTTCCTTTGTCGCTTCTTTGCACTGCTTTGAGAGCCTGGATGTTAGCATTTGGTTTTTGGGGCTAGCGCCTAGCCACGTTGGAGAGTGAGCTTGAGAGTTTTTTAAAAACAGGCGTCCTTTTGTGGCTTTCTCTCTCTCGGCGTTCTTCACAAAATCATGGAGGTACTGAACCAGTTGGTTGTGTTCTTTGTCGATGTTGTCAATGATGGCATCTTCCCATGTTGCCACAATGGTGCCAAAGAGTTCCCAGTTGGTGGTCGTTCTGGGAGTTCTCTTCCTAAACTTTTACAGCCCTTTCTCCACATTCTATGAAGTAAAATTTTGCACAAAGGAGGCGGTGGTCGGATCCTGTTTGGAATTTTGGGATGAAACTGACATCAGTCAGGAAAAACCATCTATTGAATATGATGTGGTCAATTTCATTGTGGAGCTGTTCACCAGGAGATTCCCATTTCCAATTTTAGATTCTGTCTTCTGGAACTGTGAGTACCCATGAATTGTCTTGGTGGACATGATGAACTCACATAGTCTCTCACCTTGTTTGTTCCATTCTAGGCCGTGGGTCTCGATTTGGAGTTCTTCTGTCATTCTTCTCAGTCCTATCTTTGCATTAAATTCACCGACTCTGATCTTGTAGAAGGTGTGAAATTCTTTATAGAACTCCTCTAGTTCCATGTAGAATTTCTCGATTTCTTCTTACTTATATGTGGATGATGGTGCATAGACAACGAAGACAGAAACTGCTGGCAGTGAACCACATCTCTTCAAGTGTACTCATCGGGTTTGGTTTGCTTGGCGCTCAATTGAATCAATGCTCATGGCCTGGTTTGTGTTGACAAGACTACCAACCAAACTCATGACTCTTTTGTTGCATGTTCCAGGAACAGTTCTCAGGTGTCAAAAACGGCATGATGTGATTGACAGCTTCACATCTCAGTCAAACCAATGATGTCATACTTGATCTTTTGCGCTTGCACCATCAGGTCCTCGATATATGTTCGTATGCCAGCATACATGCATTGAAAGTACAGACAGTCATTTTAGTCCTTCGTTTTGACAGCCTAGTTTGGCCCTGTGATTTTTATCAGCCTCTCCTTGCTAGTCCTTCTTAGCATTGCCATATTTAGGGCTCTTTCAGGGTCAGGGAGATGGGATCCATTGTTTTTACTGATTTTGGCATATTGGACAGCTTGCCAAGCTCTGCTGTGCAGGCGGGATACTCTTGGTAGCTTGTTGCTCTCTGAGAGGGGCAGGTGGAATATTCTTGGTAATTTACAGATGAATGCTGCCAGCGCAGTGTGGGGGTTCCTCTGGATTCTTCCGATGCTGTATTGAGATGGTGGGCTCCAGGCTGTGAGTCGCTCTTCCTCCCGGACACGCCATGGTCAGTGGAGCACAAGGAGTGCAATGGGGAGAGCTGGTAGCAGCTCTTCCTGATGTATCTGTGTTCCTGGTTCAAACATACCTGGGCTTGAAATAGCTTTCTTGGTAGTGTGGGTCTCTGACAAACCGGGCTTGAGATTGGCTTTCTCTTTTGTATGGAGCTCTGATGAACTGTGGAGTCATGATGATGAAAAAGTTTATGCATACTTTTAATCTTATCAGTGTCATCAACTAGTGCATCAAACATTCATTCTCACCTTTGCACTGATTTCACCAGCACTGCTCTGAGACTTTTTCAACATCTCTCCATTCTTACAAAACTTTGAGCTATAGTCAAAATGGTAATGTCAGAATAGATGCATTTTTATTTCCTATATATCTGTGAGATTGTGTGAATTTCATAAACATTTTCTTTGCAATTTTAACATCCTTTATTTATTAACTTTTAATATTTCTGTTAGTTTTTTGTCTTTTCTTAAGAAGCTTTTTTTTAGGTTTTATTTGTTCTTAACATTCACATTTTCTGCTACATATGTTGTGAAAACATTTTCTTTTAGCTTTGTCTTTTTCCTTGATTTAAATGCCTCTTAAAGAATTTTCAAAATTACAGTCATTCATGCACAGATACACATAGATAAGTGCATACATTACATACAATTATACCTTAGTTTTTAATTGCAGGTTTTATATATTCTTTAACAAATTAGTATCAGGGATTATAAATATATTTTTAGTTTTCACCTTAAATGCAGGAATTATATAGTATTCCTGTTCATTTTAGAGCTGCCTTTTTCATAAATTCATAATTTCCACTTACTAATACAACAGGTCAACTAGCCAATTTATCACATTTTAGAGTGGCTACATCATATTAATCTTCAGACTAATGGGGTCAAATGTAGAAATTTGCAAAATGATAAACGAATAATTGGCAAAAGAAATTGGGACTTCCAAAATGCTTGATAGCATATCCAGGGATTAATGTCATTCAAGCAGACTGATTCAATCAGTAAAAGTCCAGCTTAACTGCAGTCCTTGAGGTGGCCTAAGGTTGTTTCTCTTGTTGTTGTAATGTGCCACATGGAAACTTACTAGCCCAATTTATTTGGTGTCAATAAGAAATTTGGAGGTGGTATGTGGACAATTATAGCGTAAGGTGTAAAGAAGGGGATTTGTAAGGAATAGAATGTGGTATAGTTCTCTCTCTTTCTCTCTTGAGCCAAGAAGTTTGCTTAACCTTTAATCTAAGATGTTAGTAATAAATATAAATGCATAAGCTAGGTTAGTTTCATGTACCCAGAGAGGAAATCATGTATATATTTCTAATGTAATTGGTCAAAAAAATGAAGCATTGATGCTGTATTATGTTTCTTTTCCTGAATCTTATAAGAAACAAGAAAAATGGATCCTTTAGAGCCATAGAGAATTGATATTGCCCAAAAGAATATTGCCCCACTGTTTTCATTTTCCTCTTTTCATCTGCCTTATGTCAGGTGTAAAGCTTAGGACTGCATCTCTGATAATCTTAGTACAGGATGGGTGAGACAGAAATACTATCTTTAGACCCTGGTTTCACCAGGTCTCAGGCAAGTCTGATATAATAGATGAGAGGTATGCAGTTCTATCATTGCTTGTCTGCATGTTTGGACACCTCAGGGTACCGCTCTCTGTACATGCTTCCATGAAACAAAAACATAAGCTGCTAGGACTGCTTTGGGTTGTGGAAGAAGATGCAGCAGAGTGAAAGTGCAAACATCTAGTCTATTCCCACTTGCTATTAAACAAAAATTGTATATTTTTAATCTAGTGATCACATTTTCTATGTATCTTTCTTTAAAAGAAATGGCTAATAATTACCTCATAGACCAGACAGTGCAGCAGGTAGGCACTTGCCTTGCACACAGACCAAGATTTGAGTCTTGACATCCCATCTGTACCCCTGAATCCACCAGGTGTAATCCCTGAGTGCAGAGCCAGGACGAAGCCCAGAGCACAGCAAAAGTGAGATCAAAATGAAAATAAAAAAACAAACAAAAAGTTACCTTACTATCTCCTTTCTTTCTATATTTTCAATAAAGAAACATTGTCTTACAACCTTTCTCTCCATCTTCTTAGAGTGAGATAGGCACTTGAACATTATTTGAGGACAGAACAATGTCTTTTCTGTGCCTTTGCACCCTCTACAGGTGGGGGATTGGAAGCCCATAGCTCTAAATCTTTCTCTAATTTACTAACACTTGCAGCTCATGCCATTCAGCCTAAAATGCACAAGCTGTCACCCTTATTGAAACTACCAAACACCAAGGGAGTGACCATCTCTTTTGGTAAGTGAAGACAGCAAGATTATGAGACCTGCACAATGAGGAAAAACTCTGAGAGGTGCCCCGTTGTCCATTTGGGGGGTGTCTCCTGTCTATAGCACACATTAACTTAGTAATGAGACTAGCACGAGAGTTTCAGAGAGTTTTCTTTAAAGAAAAGGCATTATTTAATATTATATGCAACTGTATTAGCCTGATAGAAACATTAGAAGCTCAGCTACAATGCCGAAGCACAAAAAAAGTCTAAACTTAAATCCTGAACTTTGACAAATGAAGACAAATACTGGTAATTTCCCCTGCAGTGAGACAATCCATGATACAAAAAAGCCATTATTCTAGTGCAGTTTGCTGCATAGAAGGAATCAACAGATTATTCTCCAACCAAATGAGTTATATAGAAGATGATCTGAACCTCATTAGGAACACCTAAAGAGGTTTTCTGATTCCAGGTAAGAATGGATTGTCTTTAATGCCAGACCTGCACGTATTTTATTCACGTTACACACCACAAGCCAAATAAACCCTAGCACACACCTATGCTTATGCTATAACTAGTTAGCTACGTGCTCTTCACCCCTTCCTGAGAGCTTAGTTCAGATGCTCACCTAAATAGTGAAGAAAATATCCTGGAGTTGAAGGACAGAGAAACCGTTTTCCCGTGGCCAGGTGGTTTTCATTAGAAGAATTGTGCATGGGGAATGGTGTTTCATATATTTTGATAAGAACTTATTTTGATAAGTCTTTATGAGTTGCAATGAAATCGATAAAACTAGAGTTTTTGTAGGAGGTTGAAATGGGAAAAATGAAAATGTATAATGATTCTAGGGAGGATCTTTGTAGAGTCAGTTCAAGCCTTGGATTTGCTTTCTTATGGTGAATCTAATGCAAATGCTGATCTCCAGGAAGAAGACATTAGTGTTGAACAATATTTCACTAGTTCTGAGAAATGGAATATACTTTTAAGTGTTTACTTTATTTTCCTTTTATTTGAACAGTAGAAAAAATGAAATTGTTGCATTTCGTTTTTATATTTGAAGAAATGTATGTGATTTTACTTGCCTTACTTCAGAATCAATCCTAGCTCTGCTTCCATGAAACACGCCTATTATCCACTGAGAGTTTTGTGCCCTCCCAGAAGTTTTCTTTTTCTAATATTCACCAGTAGGTGTCTCCGATCTGCAGAAGGGGATCCAATCAATTGTAGTTCATTTAGCATTAAGTGTCTTGAAAAATTTGTCTGCTGTATCATGCAAAGAATCAAAGCCCATTTAATATAATATAAAAATAACTCAGTTGATTTAATTTAAACCTCAACTTTTCAGGTAATAAATGTCTAAAAGTGATTGTTGAGTGTAATATATCATTAGAATATTAGATTTAGCTATTGAACTTATTTCTTTTGAAGTCTGTCAAAATTATGATTAGAAACAAAAAATATTACTGAAGCAGAATTTTACACTCATCTATAAAGTGAGCACTTCTATCACCAGACGGGAGAATTCAGGAGGGTCCAATTTTGAGATTTCTTTATGAATGAGGTTAATATTTATTATCTGAGGACTGCAGGGTCTTCCTAAGAGGAAAAAAATACAGAAGTAATTTAAAAACGTTTTCTTTTAAAAAAAATAAGATAGAATGCTGAATAGAAATGTAAACCAGCTCTGAAATATTCAGTTTTTCCAAGCTCCTTTCTAGAGGTGACTTTTTAGTGCTGAGACTCTACAGAACTGTATCCTTTATTCTAATGTCATATATATGATCACTGACATGCTTCCAGTTCTATGTTTCTCTTTTCTCCCACTTTTTCTGGAGGTAGATCATGTCTCATAACCCCCGATTTTGACATAATTCCCAGAATGTTTCTCTTTTGTTTCATTATATATCAAATCTTTTGGGAATTATCATTCTTCCGAGTTCTAGTTTATGACAGAATTTTTTGAGACTTACTACATCCATGACAGACCCAACTTCTTGCACATAGTAGGTTTCATGTAATGGTTGAATGAATATATGAAGCAGAGGCTGAAGGGATCTTAATCAAACATACCTGGGCTTGAAAAAGACTGCTACAGGGTGGGACTCTGATGAGCAGGACTTGTGATCAGCTCTTTTGCTGGGTGGAGCTCTGATGAGCTGTGGAGTCCGGATGTTGGAAATGACTGGATCCATGGACTAAGATTCATGGGGCAGAGCTGCTACCACCTCTCCCTGTGCCCAGCTGATCATGAGGTACCCAGAAGGGAAGGCAGGTTCTAGCCCTGGCCCGCCATTCCAGCAGAGCCTTGCAAGAAGCCAGAGGAACCCCACATCATGAGGACCGCCATTTTCAACATCTGGACTCCACAGCTTGTCAGAAATCCACCCAGGAGAAAACTAATCTTTTCTTTATGGCCGTGTGGTTCATCAATGAATGCACAAGATGATAGACTACTAAAGAGTATTCCGCCTGCACGGCATAACCTGGCAAGCTACCCATGTCATATTTGATATGCCAAATATAGTAACAATTATAGACCTCATTCCCATGACCTGAAGGGATGGTTTGAGGTTCTTCATGTTCCTGGAGTGAGCAGATGCCCTTGGGCTACACTAGCATGTGACAGGACATATGGAGATGTTACTGGTGCCTGCTCGAGCAAATCGATGAACAACGGGAAGACAAGTGATACAAGAAAGAGCAGAGGATTTAAGGACCTACTTGTATTTTCATACAGAAAATCTCTAAACCATTGGAAGAGGTAGAGATACTGATTTAAGGCACCATCTTGGGCTTTGGGCTCCAATGTTGAGAGTTTGGTGAGAGGTATGTCACCTGGCCCAAAAACTGAAGGTGTCTTCTAATGCTGGATATGTCAAGTCTAAGGAAACTTTACTGGGAAAGGGAGTGTATTTATCCAGGTATAGAAATGGAGGTGCTTTTATCCCTAGAGAATAATAGGATTCTGGGGGAATAATGGCTAGTGAAAAGGAATACTGCTATCTAAAAGTTTTACCTTGAAATTAAAAGATAATCATAAGAAGGAGTAAGGAAGTGCATGCAGTTTCTTTATGAGCGATGGCACTGCTAGATACCTGTCACCATATTGACACCACAATGATCAAATCAAATGAAGAGCCTGAGCTGGATTTCAAGTCACCCCTTCCTCCTATACTCAGGTACTTTGCAGACTTTGGTTTGTGTTCCCCATACATAGGGTCACGCTTGCAATATTTGTTCTAGGTTTCCAAGGAAAACTGTCAATAGAACTTGCTAGTAGTTCATATGCATGTCTGCCTTCAGGGTCATCACACATCTATCACCTTTAGAACCTGGGAAATACCTACCCTGGTCTTATCAGATTCTACAGGCTTTTGGACAGTCTGTTGCTGAGATTTCAATAGCCCATAGCTTCTTTTCCACTCTGCTTTTGCCTTGGACTCAGGGAGAAAACTAGTTGTGAAACCTGTTGATGTCATATATAGACCACAGCTGAGGGGCCAATTGTAACTTGAAGCTCTTGGAAAAGCTTTGTTGGTGGAATTTATCTTTTCCCCACATCCACGCCAGCATTTGTTGCTTTTACCCTTTTGGATATGGGCCATTTCTGTGGTGTGAGGTGATATCTCATTGCTGTTTTGATTTGCATCTCTCTGATGATTAGTGATGATGAGCATTTTTTCATATGCCTTTTGGCCATTCGGATTTCTTCCTTGTCAAAGTTTCTGTTCATCTCTTCTTCCCATTTTCTAATGGGGTTGGCTGTTTTTTTTCTTATATAGCTGTACCAGTGCCTGACATATCCTGGATATTAACCCCTTATCAGATGGGTATTGGGTGAATATTCTTTCCCATTCTGTAGACTGTCTATCTTGGTCACTGTTTCTTTTGAGGTGCAGAGGCTCTTCAGTTTCATGTAGTCCCATATATTTATATTTTCTTCTAGTTGCTTTGTTAATGGTGGTTCACCTTTGAAGATGTCTTTAGCTTCAATGTCGTGGAGGGATTTTCCTATATTTTCTTCAACCTACTTTATGGATTCAGGTCTGACATTGAGATCTTTAATCCATTTTTATCTGATTTTTGTGCAAGGTGTTAGACACAGGTCCAAATTCATTTTTTACATGTAGCTGTCCAGTTTTCCCAGCACCACTTGTTAAAGAGGCTTTCCTTACTCCAGTTTGGACTCTTTGCACCTTTATCAAAGATTAACTGATCATATCTTTGAGGGTGGGTGTCAGGATACTCAACTCTATTCCATAGGTCCACAGGTCTGTTTTTTATTCCAGTACCACGCTGTTTTAATTACTGCTGCTTTGTAGTACAGTTTGAGGTTGGGAAAGGTGATGCCTCCCATCTTCTTCTTCCCAAGGATTGCTTTAGCTATCCTTGGGGTTTATTATTCCATACGAATTTCAGGAGTGTTTGGTCAATTTCTTTAAAGATTGTCATGGGAATCCTTATAGGAACCGCATTGAATCTGTACAAAGCTCTAGGGAGTATTACCATCTTGACAATGTTAATTCTCCCCATTCATGAGCAGGGAATGTGTTTCCATTTCCTCGTGTCCTCTTTTATTTCTTGAAGCAGTGTCTTGTAGTTCTCTTTGTATAGGTCCTTTACACACTTGGTTAAGCTGATTCCTAGGTATTTGATTTTCTGTGGCACAATTGTGAATGGAATCGATTTCTTAATATCCCTTTCTTCTCTTTCGTTATTTGTGTATAGGAAAGCCACCGACTTTTGGGTATTGATTTTGTACCCTGCCACTCTACTATACATATCTATTGTTTCTAAGAGTTTTTGGGTCGAGAGTTTAGGGTTCTCTAGGTATTATATCATGTCATCTGCAAATAATGATAGCTTGATTTCTTCCTTGCCTATCTGGGTGCTCTTAATGTCCTTTTCTTCTCTGATTGCTATGGCGAGTACCCTCCAGTACTATATTGAATAAAAGAGGTGAGAGAGGGCAACCTTGTCGTGTTCCTGATCTTAAGGGGGAAGGCTTTCAAATTTTCCCCATTGAGAATGATACTCGCTGTGGGCTTTTGGTAGATGGCTTTGACTATCTTGAGGAAGCTTCCTTCAATTCCCATTTTCTGGAGGGTTTTAATCATGAATGGGTGCTGGATCTTGTCAAATGCTTTTTCTGCATCTATCGATAGGACCATATGATTTTTATTTTTCTCTTATTGATGTGATGTATTATGTTGATTGATTTGCGAATGCTGAACCATCCTTGCATTGCCAGGATGAATCCTACTTGGTCATGATGTATGATCGTTTTGATGAGTCTTTGGATTCTGTTTGCTAGTATTTTGTTGAAGATCTTAGCATCTGTGTTCATCAAGGAGATTGGTCTGTAATTTTCCTTCTTTGTATTGTCTCTCCCTGCTTTGGGTATCAGGGTGATATGTGCCTTGTAAAAGCTGTTTGGGAGTGTTTCTGTTTCTTCTATTTCCTGGAAGAGCTTGAACAGGACTGGCAGTAGGTCCTCCTTAAAGGTTTGGTAGAATTCGCCAGTGAACCCATCTAGACCTGGGCTTTTGTGTTTGGGCAGACTTTTAATTGCTGTTTCAATTTCCCCCAATGGTGATAGGCTTATTTAGGTATTGGAGGTTTTCTTGTTTCAATCGTGGGAGGTTATAGGACTTGAGGAATTTATCCATTTCTTCTAGGTTCTCATGTTTTGTGGCATACAGGTTCTCAAAAATACCTCTGATGATCTTTTGGATTTCTGTTTTTTCTGTTGTGATGTCACCATTTTCATTTCTGATTCTGTTTATTTGGGTTCTCTCTTTCCCTGTCCTTACAAGTCTTGCCAGTGGCTTGTCGATCTTGTTTAATTTTTCAAAAAACCAGCTCTTGGTTTCATTCATCTTTCAGATTGTTTTTTTGGTTTCCAGCTCGTTGATTTCCTCCCTAAGTTTCACTATTTCCTTCCTTCTGCCTGGGTTGGGCTTCCCTTGTTGGTCTTTTTCTAATATTTTGCTGTGAGGTCAGGTTATTTATATGGACCCTTTCTTCTTTCCTGATGAATGCTTGCAGAGCTATGAACTTTCCTCTTAACACAGCTTTTGCTGTGTCCCACAAGTTCTGATAGTTGGTATCTTCATTGTCATTTGTTTCTAAAAATCTTTGGATTTCCCGTTTGATTTCTTCTATGACCCATTTGTTGTTCAGCAGTGAGCTGTTTAGTTTCCAGGTGTTTGGTTTAGCTCCCTGCTTCTGTGTATGGTTCACTACTATTTTGAGTGCATCGTGAGCAGATACATTTTTAAATAATTTCTACCAACAAAGAAAATAGAATTCCCATCTTCAAATGGAGATATTCAATAAGTTTTAATAATTAAATTAGTTATTGCATGTATAAAAGCATGTAATTATTAGTTATTGCATATATAAAAGCTCTAACATTCCAAAATTGGATGCTTTCTTGTGGTTTTTAGAAATGTACCTGATGATGCTTGGGACATACACTTTGCTTCATTCCAAGGAATCTTTCCTGGGAGTGAAAAGGGATTATATGTGGTTCTGGGCATAAAACCTGAGTAGACTGCATATAAGCCAAGCACCTTTCCTGCGACTTTATCTCTTTAGATTAGAAAAATCAAGTATTTTGACCCTCAAAATTCATTATTGGACATGATGCCCCAGATTAGAGTAGGTGAAAATAATATAACATTTTTACAAAACTACCAAAGAATTGTAGTAGGATGGAGAAAGCAGAAGCCCAAGGTGCATAGTCTACAAGGGTGTGGGAACAGACTTAATTTGGAACCCGAATAAATGGTGTGAATGCAATATGGATCAAAATATCATAAATAGTATAATTTGCAGCGGATATGATATTTATATATGTTTCAAATAGTTGCACTACAGCAAAAAATATTTAAAGAAGTTCATGTTTCCAGTAGGCCAACAAATTTGCTATAACCATTCAATTGGGACTTGGGAAAAAGACACAGGGTAAAATTTTGAATCAATTACTCTGAATTTGGGGGACAGTTAGATGTTCAATTAGGAGTTTAAGGTAGGTGTTTTAGGCTGTCATATAAAATACCAGAGACTGAGTGGTTTAAACAACAGAAATCATTACAGTTCTGAAGGCTGCAATGTCCAAGATCAGGTTATGTCTGTTTCATTTCCTGATGATAGATCTCTTTCTGCTTTCCAGACAGCTTCCTTCTCACTGTGCCTCCACTTGGTAGAACAAGGTCATGAGCAATCTGTTGCCTCTCCTTATAAGGACACTAATCCTATCACTTCAGAGTCCAAACCATATGATCTCCTTTACAATTCAGCTGCTTTTCTAGCTGCTTTATTTTAAAATGTGACCACATTGGGGAGTTAGGGATTTACCATAAATGTTTGTGAAATACAAATACTCAGTTCCTATCAGGATAACTTGTTTTCCTGCACACATATGATTATAATAATATATATTTTATCAGACACCATAGCAGAAAAAGTTATTGTCATTGGACAATTTGGAAGATATCAGCAATAGGGTATATAGGGCTGGGGTCACTTAAATACCAGTATATTCTAACTGCAAGGAATAGAGGAAATTGATCACCTAAAGCATAGATGGGTTAAGACTCCTTAGCCTAATTATCATACACCTCAATATCTTTGGAGATTTATGGAGAATGACATATAGTGTCTAAAGAAATAGAAGTCAGATAATGTTCAAAAATAAACCCTCATCTTGTTTAGGGTCTAGATCAGAACCAAAAGGATTTGGTATAGCATCGATCCTTGGGATATATTTTATTGTAATGAGCTGGTTTACCCATCAGTCACTCTTTTCCTTGGAGAGCAGGCTGTTTGTGAAGACAATCCCTTACCCAAAGTTCAGGGTGTCTGACTGGATTGAGGAAATAATTGAATTGAACATTTACCTCTGAGAATTACGTAGGTCTATCTTCATCTAAATGAAATTTCTTCTTTATAACAAAAATGTCAAATGTTTGATGTAGTAAATTTACCGTAATCTCACCATCCAGAGATAGCAGCATCCTTCTTGATCCTTTTTACTTCTTACTGAATATATAATAAGATGATAATTTCATATGTACAAATAAATATCTTGGAATATTATGCCTCACTCAAGTGAAAGAAGGAGTCCGGAGCTCTGACCTCCATCACTGTTCCAGAGTCAGGGACGCTTTCTCGTTTGCCAAGGCATCAAAAAATCAGATGGGCTGGACATACAATGCAATTTTGGAGGCGACCGCTGGACTAGAGCCGTTACCGACTAGATCCCATAGGATGTCAACAGATCACATGGCCTCCCACCTATAAGATGGTCAGACTTCTTCGCCAAGATCCTGAATGAGTGGTTTGAGGCTCCTTGTATTCCTGAAGCAACCAGATGCCATTGGCCTACACTGGCACATGATAGGGTCAAATGGAAATATTACTGGCGCCTGCTCAAGCAAATCGATGAATAACGGGATGTCAAGTGATCGAGTGATATCAGGCTAGAGAGAACCATAATGATTGACTATAGCATTGCTCTTTGGAACTAATTTCATTATAATGAGGTAGGGGGTCCCTATCAAACACTATTTTCTTTGGAGAGCAGGCTAAGCATTTGTAAAGACAATCCCTATGAAATTTCAGTGATTCTGACTGGATAACAGTATAATGGGGATGGCACTTGCCTTACACATAGTTGACTTGGGTTAGGTCCCTGGTGCCCCACTTGACCCCCTGAGCACTACCAGAATGATCCTTGAGAACAAAGCCAGGAGTAAACCCCTGAGCACTGCTATATGTGACCCCCAAACCAACACATAGTAGTAAAATTGGGTTTTAGAACAGAAAAAATAATAATCTGTTAATCTGAATATTGTCGTGGATTAACAATTTAAAATATTAATTCCTTTCCTATTTGCTATTATGGGGTATTCCTATAATCTTAATGGTTTGTCAAGAGGGATTATACATCTTCTTTACTTTGGTTAATAATGTTGCAAATATTGTTATTTGTGCTTTGTTCTCAACCTTTAAATTGTACTTTTTATTTTATATTTAAAGGTCTGGATTTTCATCACCTCTGGAGGGCATCAGAAGCAGCCGGATGAAACTTGCTCACCATAATAGCTGCCATTTTTGCGGTCCGGACCCCACAGCTCATAAGAACCAATGCAAGAGAAACGCTGATCTCAAGACCAGCTCAGAGCAGCTGAGTTCGAACCCAGGTAGTCGGCTCTCGGAGGTGGAAGTCACCTGGCGTTCCTGGACATGGACCTGGGGTCCCGAGTCCCCTCTCTGACCCATCCTGGAGACCTGGTGGCCCCACCCACAAACTGCCTCAGGGCTCTCGGCCATGATGCAGAGACTCAGACAGGAGGGGGAGAGCTGCTATATAGCTGTTCCTGAGTTGCACGGCTGCAGGCGGCCACACAGTACATCAAACTAGTGGAACCATCATGTTCTAGAATATATTACGATCTACAATGTATAAGGAAGGAAAGCAGAAGGAGAGAAAGAGAGAGGAGAAAGAGAGAGAAAGAGAGAAAGGAGATAAAGAACCTTCCATGGAGGCAGGCTGGGCAAAGAGGGAGGAAGGTGAGGACATTGGCGATGGGAGATGGGCATGGCTGGAGGTATGGGTGCTGGAACACTGTAGAAACAAAACTCAAACATGAACATCTTGTAATTGTATATCTAATGGTGGTATAATAAAATATTTCTTAAAAAGTTTGGGATTTTAATGGAAACAATACATCTGCTCATCTCTTTATATTTTTTCTCTACTCTATAGGTTGGTAGATAGATTTATCAATACATACATAGATAAATAGATGCATACATAGAAAACTGTGGCATGTCTTACTTTCATCCAAGTTTTTTGGAATATGGGACTCAAAATAGAAGCAGATTCTTTTTTTCTCTATTAATTGTTTTTCTTTATTATCACAGTGGTAATTTCTAAGATGTAGGCAAGCATTTCATCAAGGATGTTTTGGTCGTTCCATTAAAATAGAAATCCCTTCAGGGTTTTAAGAGAGCATTTTAACTACTTTTTCTTTTTTTCCACTGAGAAGACTTAATTAAATTTAATTAGACATGATTAGGAAAAGGTATTTAGGATTTAGGTTACCTTTTGCTTCCTATGATTGACTCTGTCCACATCAATATTTGTTGGCCTTTAGTGCTGGCAGGAGTTTGGACTTGCGGAGAGGGCAGAAGGGGGAGGCAGGTGGCAGGCAGATGGATGTGTAGGTAAGGTGCCCCTGAAGTCCTCACAGCCTAGACAGTAATAGCTCTGAATAGCTCTCCCTCACTCTGCCTCCTTGACTCATTCCTCAAGGTCCAGCATAAGATTTACAACCTAACTTTCCTTTCCCAGGCTAATTGCTTGATCGCCTAAAAGCTCAGAACAATATAAGTATTTTCATTCCTTCAGATGCAATTCAATTATGTCATGTCATCTTTATTATGCAAGTTTTACTATCTAGTTTTTATACTATATAATAAAGAGTATAAACATGTGTTTAACTTTCCTTGCAAGATTTTAAGCTCCCTGTTTGTCGGGAAGGAGGAACGCCACTGGGGTCCCGAGTACCAGGAAGCAAGTTCCCTTCTACCTCCGGCCGGTGGGGGAATTGATGAAAACTCAGGAATCCAACAAGGTTTTAAAATGCTTTACTTATCACAGGTTCAGGCATACAAATCAGCAATAGGAAAAACCCTGTGCTTAGAATTCCCGGCTAGAACCCCAGCCACATGTAGGCCAAGATGGCAGCCACCACGTGTAAAGGTCCTGTAAAGAGGAGACAAAGACAAGACTCCCCAAGAAGAGTAAGTCCCAAAGAGAGGAGCGCAAAAAGAGAGAGAGCAGCAAGAGAGGAAGCAGGCTAGGCTACCCCTGCAACTCAGACCTCCACAATTATGGGAAGCAGGAAGGGTCAAATGCCCTCAGGTAATTTGTCCCAGCACCTCACCTAGGCCCTTTTATATGCTAATGTTTTGAGCCAAGATCTGCCTGGAAATGCCTTTATAGGGTAGAGAAGGGGTTTCTGAGATGGCATGCCTCTGTACCAAAAACTATACTAATGTCAGTTAAATATTTCTCCTATCCTTCACAAGAGTCTTGCCTATTTCACAGTAGTTTTGTATTTTAATTGCCTTTGAGTTATCAGGGAGCCATGCTTGCTTGCTTGGAGGCAAACAGCATTTCTCTCTGGGCTAATTACTTAGAGATCCAACGTGGCCAGGCAAATATGCTGGTAAGATCTAGCTAGTCCACGATGATTGTGGTAGTATGAGAGAATATGTATACCAGCCAGTATAGAATACATGGTCAGATAAACTGCCACATTTAAGCTAACCCCCTATCTACAAAGTGACCTGCAGGAGGCAATCCAGGGCAGATGCAGAGGCTTTTAGGTGTCCTGCAACACCTGTTATAATTTAGTTATAAGTCAGACTATACTCAATTTTTGTGAATACTTAATAATTTTTACTTTGAGCACAAAGACTCATTTGGGTGTGAAGAAAATGACTGCTAACATTTATCAAATATAAATGCAGATAGACCTCTAAGAATTGTTTAGTTTAGAAGACATAGAAACTTCATTTTTAGCTAATACTTTGAATCACTAAGGTTTGGACCATGGGGACTAAATATGAATCTTTACCTATTTACTATCTGTATGAACATGAGACTTGGTTACTACACATGGATAAATGGGTTTTCCATATGTGGAAAAACCTTCATTGCAGAGAGTAAATTAAGACATGATTCAATTTGTTTGAATTTCCCAAAGTTCCACAGAAGATGATAACTTCTAGATATAAGTTTAAGATGGATCTTCATTCCTTCCAATTCATAGTTACTGGGGGTGTGGGAAGAAATTGAAATTCAAATTATGAGTCTCAAACGCGGCTGGGGAACCTAGAACTCCGCTTTCCCCAGGCTCATCTGACCATGGGGCTTCCAGGAGGACAGATGG
>JAJIBD010025065.1:0-37760 GCA_021461705.1 Cryptotis parvus
ACAGAAACACACAAATATATTTCTTGAATAAATTCAATATACACAATTTTTATAAAGAAAGACTATCAACTGTATTGCTGGTGTCTTGAAGGATAACAATTCATTTCCATGGCTGACATTTTCTAGTCAGTAGGCAAAATAAGAATGGTGTATTCTAATCCAGATCGCTGGATTTCAAATAGCACTTAATAGAGTTACAAATCAGCTAAATATATTTTTCTAGACTCTTTTAACCCTATCTTCCAACATCATTCCCTTAACTTCTTTAATGAAAAGTTAAACAATGTAACAAAAATTAGAATATTTTCATATTTCTGTTATATTTTCATACACATCAGATTACCATGTCTATTGTTTTATTACTACCTAGTAGGAGTATTTTTCATCAAGGCCATCCCAAGGGTAGAGGGAGTCAAAGGTATGAACAGTTTGTCCTATTGTAACAATAGATTTTATAAATTTTTCAGCTGTACTTTATCTGATCTTATCTATACTATCTATCACTATCACTATCTTCCCATTAATCATCTATTTGCTAGAGCGGGCACCAGTAATATATCCATATGACCTGTCTCATGCTAGTAGAACCCTAAGGCATCCGCTTGCTCCAGGAACACAAAGAGCCTCAAACCATTATATTAGGTCATAGGAATGACCTAATATAAATGTTACTGTTACTTGGCATATCAAATATGACATGAGCAGCTTGCCAGGCTTGCCATGCAGGTGGCATACTGTTGTAGTCACCTCTAAATAAAGCTGGGCTGTGATAATCTGTTCTGCTGGGTGGAGTTGTGACGAGAGGGAAGTCCGCATATGTGTATAATGGAGGGCCCCATGGAGTGGGGGGTCTTCTGGCTTTTGTGTGAGGTTCTGCTGGGGTGGCAGGCCAGGGCTAGAACCCGCTATGCCACCCTGGCACCTCATGAGAGGCTGGGCACAGGGAGAGCAAATAGCAGCTCTGCCCCATGTCTGAGAGTCTCTGGTTCAGCATACCTGGGCTGAATTGAAAAAAAAACTGCTGCAGGGTGGGTGTGGATGATCTGGGCTTATCTATACAATCTCTGCAAAAGTCCTTACTATCTAGAACCTCTACTCAACTCAGAAAGATTTTAACCATTAGAGCTGCTGACTGTAAATTCAGGTAGAAAGATTTAGTGAAGCATGTAATCCTGTCCTGTTCTGTTTTACTCAAAGAATTAATAATCATATGTAAATGTAAACAACATCCATAATCTTGTTAAAATTTAAGTGGTCTGCTAAATGACATATTGGATTTGTAGTGATTGGTAGTTCAAATATAACAAGTGTCTTTTAATTTAAACTTCCTAGCATGCACAGCACATTTAACCCACACAACTAATAAAAACACGTATGTGAGTCTTTGGAAGATTTCTTAAACTCTAATTCTTCTGTGTCTTACAGAGAAGAGTACATACCATTTACGGTTGGCCGAGACCAATCTGCTAATCATATAATTTATATATAGAGGGCCAACATGATTTTTTTTGCAATTTTAAGTGGGTTAAGATTATTATAAAATATCATACAACAAGGAGAAGCAGAGTCATCCTAATCCTATGCCAATATAGTTAAAAGGCTAAAATTTTATTGTTGGAAATAGCATCTCTATCATTAGTTGACCATGAAATATATGTTATGCCCTGCAAACTAAGAAACACTTTAATAATCAGTCTCATTATTTATTCTGGTCTTTATTTGAAACAAATTTTAGTGGTACTTAAATGAATTCTCTCCTTAAATGTTACCATTTATGTTTCTTCAGTTTACTGGCACAGCAAAAGAAATCGCAAAATGGTGAAAATACAATTAAGTGTGAATGCTCACACCTTTTAGTTTAAAAAATTATACCAAAGAATCAATAAATCAAGAATAAGTAACAGCAAAAGGCAAGGCTGTCATCCTAAAATACATGACCATTTAATCTTTGATAAAGGATTGAAAAGTACCAAATGGAGCAAGGAATGCCTCTTCAACAAGTGGTGCTGGGAAAACTGGACAGCTACAATGAAAACAAAATGAATATGGACCTCTGTCTAACACCATGCACAAAAAATCAGATCAAAACAGATTAAAGATCTCAATATCAGACCTGAATCCATACAATTCACAATGTGTAAGAGAAGGAAGAGAGAAAGAGAGAAAGATTGAAAGTGAAAGAGAGAAAAGAGATAAAGAACCCGCCACAGAGGCAGGCTAGCAGAGGGGGACGGAATCAGGGACATTTGTGGTGGAAAATGGGCACCAGTGAAATGATGGGTACTGGAACACTATGACTGAAATCCAAACATAAACATCTTTGCAATTGTATATCTCATGGAGGTATAATAAAATATTAAAAAAGAAGACAGAGCTGTTCTGTGAAAAAAATATAGAAGAATGTTTATGAAAGAAATAATTATTAAAAGTAAAAGAAAATCAGTATGTAAAGAAACAATATGGACATTTTTCCAAAATTAGAAATTGAGCTTCTATTTGACTCAGCTATATCACTTGTGGGAATATACTCTGAAGGCCCAAAAATAAACAGGAGGAAAAAAAAGGGAAAAATGCACAGCAGAAACACCATCTGCACCTCTATGATCACTGCACCACTATTCACAATAGCCAGAATCTGGAAACAATCTGAGTACCCAAGAACAGAAGACTGATAAAAAATACTATGGTAAATCTACACAACGGAATATTAAGATAAATGATGCAGTTTAAGAAAAATGAATCATGAAATTTGCCTACAAATCAATCGACATGGAGAGTATCATGCTGAGCAAAATTAATCAGAAGGAAAAAAGGACAGATATAGAATGACTGCACTCATTTGTGGGATATAAAAATATTATGAGACTAATTTCTAAGGCCAGACAAAACATGGGTCAGGTGACTTGTCAGTGGTTAAAATCTACCACAGTTGTGTGGGGGACAGGTTAATTAAGATACAGAAGCAACCAGTTTGCCGACAATGTTGAAAATGGTAATGCTAGAATAGAACTGAGTATTGAAAGTAGGTAAAGGTATATGCATAACTCCTCAGTGTATATACTGCAAAACACGATCTGCAAGAGAATGATCAAACACAATTGCCTACCTTAGAGGCAGATGGGGTGGGAGGGAGGGTAGGAGAACTGGGGGCATTGTTGTTGGGCACAGTGCACGGTGAAACGATGGGTACTGTAACACTGAATGACTGAAACCCAATCATGAACAGCTTTGTAATTGTCTGTCTCACGGTTATATAATAAAATTTAAAAAAAGTAAAGCTACAAAAAAAAGAGTTAAAGTGATTGCTTTCCAGGCACCTGAGGGACATGATATATATATATATATATATATATATATATATATATATATTTTTTTTTTTTTTTTGCTTTTTGGGTCACACCCGGCGATGCTCAGGGGTTTCTCCTGGCTCTGCACTCAGAAATTACTCCCTGGCGGTGCTCGGGGGACCATATGGGATGCCGGGGATCGAACCGGGCCGGCACAGGCCGGCCGCAGTGCAAGGCAAACACCCTACCCGCTGGGCTATCGCTCCGCCCTTTTTTTTTCGTTTTTCTTTTGGGGTGCAAGGATTGGGCCAATGTCTGCCCTGACTTGCCCTGCTCTGTGTTTTGGGGAGTGTTTTCAGTGTCAGGATCTAGCTGGGCTTGATCACCTGCACAATGCATGCCAAGTCGTCTACACTCTGGCCCCCAAACTAAAAATAGAATTTATAGCACTATTTTATCTCTCTAAGACATAAAGCTCAGTTATTTTTACACACAAAATTGAGCAATTCTAAACTCAATTTATCCTAATTTTGTGAGTTAGAAGATATTGTTATAATATAAAATACAAAAATAATTTTATGCCAATAAAAATAATATATGTTGAAATTTAATTGCCAATACTATCAAAAGGGGGCAATAAGAGGACAAAGAAATTATATAAATTAGAGACACATATTAGAGGTTTCTTCGCTAGTGATATAGAAGCTTGCCAAAATGATGTCTTCTTTTTATTACATAGTTTATGAATAATAATCAGTAGTCAAGATGAACACTGTGTATCTGTATATGCTTGTGGATCTATTTTATTCGTTATTTTATAACTTAATAAAGAGTTTTAAGGAGGTTTCACTTTTTAAGTTAATGAACTTGTTTCAATAACCGGATCCAAGACCAGGGTTCATGACTTGATCACCGAGTTAGCTTGTATTGCTGTGTGCTGGAGAACGTTGACATTTCTCAGTCTGGTGCCCTTCCGAGTTGTTCTTCAGAAAGAAAGCCGTGTTCCCCTGCGTATCGATTTCTTACTCTACTTAATTTCACTCATAGCTTTTTAACCAATGACTATGGAACGTTTAAGAAGTTACAGTAAAAAGCAGTTATAATTTGTTTAACACTTCTAAATTGTAACTGTAAAAACCCTACTTAAAGAGAAGTTTGGTATTGAAGTTTTAAGGTTTTGAGGTGTGTGTGTGTGTGTGTGTGTATGTGTGTGTGTGTGTTTTGCAATACAAACCTATAATGCCTAGGCACTGTTACAGAATGTTCTTGAGTCAAGTAAACCCAAATTTGTATGAGATATTGTCTAGAAATAATCCTCATCATAATAAAATAACCCAACTTGATATTTTTCTTTACTCTAAGATAACAAAATGCATTTAAATTAGCAGTTTAAACTCACGTATGCTGACTCTTGAGCTCACAGATTGGTGACAGTTGTTGCCAGGTGACTTTTTCTCTTGGCCATACCTATTTGTCAGTGTCAGGCTGAATATTTAAGTTGAGCCAATTTTCAAATGTGCATAACATAAAAATAGATCCAATAGGCATATGTATTATTTAATACATAAATATGCTTAAAATGAATGAATGCTGTATTAGATCATGTGATTATTTACTTTTAAAACCCTCAATATATTCACAAGGAAAAAATTAACAGACTATGGAATTTAACTGGAATCAAGTAACTGCATTCAAGTTGAATGCCTTAATGTAGTAAATTCAATTGCAGTCATAAATCAAAAAGAAAAGGGAAACATGAAAACATCTTCACACCTATCACTAGAGCAAAAACTAAATTAATCAAAAGAAGTTTCCACACCTACCACTAGAACAAACTTGGAATCAAATTGATATTATCTCAGACAAACACAATAAGTATATGTGTTTTTGATTGTAAAGAATCTTGCTAATGTAAATATAAATATATATTTCATAAAAATGAAATATAATATATCATATTTGAATAGCATCAATTTATAATGTACTAAGATTATAATATGTTAAGTTTAAGATAACAGCTTACTATTATACATTGCATATGGATTTCTAAATTCATTGTTAGGAATCAGAGAAGTAATTCATTTTTAGGGGGTCAGAGAAATAATGTATGGGTTAAATCACAGTCTTGCTTATCCCAAACCCTGATTCCATCTTTGCTCACACACAATCTCTGTGGAATTATCAGGGCTACCTCCAAACTGCAGTTTTTTAACCACCCCAGGTAGGCCAGGGAACCCCCTGCACTGCAGAACCGGTGCAGTCACGTTTCCAGCCAGAGCATTGGACATAGGCCACAGATGTAGCGACCACCACTATGTCTATCACTTATTACTGACCAACATGTTTTTATGCATCATATGATGATAACTTCTCCATTGCCTTTCTGGAAGATGTGATCGATACATCAGGATGTTGGAGGGCAGTCATCTTGGTCTTATAGTTGGCAAAGAACAGGCGGGTGTTGTAAATGCTTTTTCAGGCTTCTGCTGCATCAGCCAGTGTTGCTGCTCTTCTCTCTTTGAGGTCTTCCTTTATTGCTACTCTGCACTGCTTTGCAAGCTTGGATAGTCAAATCCACCTGCCCATATGCCAAATTCCACAGGATGGATATGTCATTCCAATGTTATCCTTTCCTAAATCCAACATGCCGTTTCGTTGATAAGGAAGCAAACAGCACCCAACCCAGACAAAGTCAGACCAGAACACCTGAGAATCTCTAGTAAGTACTCATCAATAAACTGGCTTGGCTCTTCACACAATACCTATCTGAATGCAAAGTGCCCTCCCAATGAAAAACCAGCAGGACAGTTCGCTGTTCAAGAAGTGAGACATCCACGACTTTGGCAACTATCGCCCCATCTTCCTGTTGTCCGTCATCTACAAGCTGTTCACTCGAGTCATCCTGAACAGGATTGGCAGAACACTAGATGAAGGACAACCATGTGAGCAAGCTGGCTTCCGAAAAGAATTCAACACAATCAACCATATACACACGGTAACCAAGATCATTGAGGTTTGTAGGGAGTTCAAGATGCACAAATATTCTACCCACTCTGAGAGAGCCCCACAAAGTAATGAGAATATAGTGCCCGCATGGCAGAGCCTGGCAAGCTGTCCGATGCATGTTCGATATGCCAAATCCAGTAACAAAAATGTTTATTTTCCTGACCCCGAAAGAGCCCTTAATACGGCAGCAGTAAGAAAGGCAAACAAGCAGTGCCTGATGAAATTTCACGGCTATCCTAGGCTGCCAAAACGAAGAAGGACTAAAATGACTGTCTGTACTTTCAATGCACTTACGCTAGCATCAGAAGCATATATTGAGGATCTGATGCTGCAAGCAAGAAAAGATCAAGTACGACATCATTGGTCTGACTGAGACGAGGAGGCGCCAGTCGCATCATGCTGTATTTGACACTGGAGAAGAATTGTTCCTTGGAGCATGTGATGAAAGAGGCGTTGGTGGCGTTGGTGTCCTTGTCAACACGAACATGGCTGTCAACATTGATTCATTTGAATGCCAAACCGAATAGGACGATTACACTTGAAGAGATGTGGCCCACTGCCAGCAATTTCTATCTTCATTGTCTATGCACCAACATCCACATACAAAGAAGATGAAATTGAGAAAATCTACATGGAATTGGAGGAGTTCTATAAAAAAGATCACACCTTCTACAAGATCATAGTCTGTTGCAGGACTCCTAAGGGCCGCTGCATCTGCTCTGGATTGCCTCCCGCAAATCACTCCGTAGATAAGGGGGTAGTCTAAATGTGGTAGTTTATCCGACCATGTATGCTGTACTAGCTGGTATAAATATTCTCCCATGCTATCACAATCATCGTGGGACTAGCTAGATCTTACCAGCATATTAGCCTGGCCACGTAAGGACACCTAAGTAATTAGACCAGAGAGAAATGCTGTTTGCTTCCAAACAAGCATGGCTCCCTGATAAAATATAAAACTACAATGAAGTAGAGGAGACTTGTGAAGGCTTGGAGAAATATTTAACTGGCATTGGTGTTGATCTTTTGGTACAGTGACTTGCCATCTCAGAAACCCCCCTTCTCTAGATTTCAAAGGCATTCCGGCTCAAAACATTAGCACAGTAAAGGCCCTAGGTAAGATGCAGGGAGGGACTACCTGAGGGCATTGAACCCTCCCTGCTTTCCATAACAATGGGAGGAAGGTCTGAGTTGGGGGTATAAACTTGCCGGTTCCGCTCTCCCGGGCTTCTTCTTCCTGGTGGGATCTTGCCTTGTGAGCGTTTATTCCCCTTGGAAGCTTTACACGTGGTGGTCGCCATCTTGGCCTACACGTGGCTGGGGTTCTAGCCTGGAATCCTAAGCATCGGGTTTTTCCTTTTGCTGATTTGTATGCCTGAACCTGTGATAAGTAAAGCCTTCTAAAACCGCATCGGATTCCTGAGTGTCCATCCATTCCTCGCCGGCTCGGAGGTAGAAGGGAACTCGCTTCCCGGCACTGTCGGGACCCCGGCGGAGCGCCCCGACAATAGTCGGTGATTTTAATGCCAAGATAGGACCAAGAAGATCGGCTGAAGAACTCCACATCGGGACCCATGGCCTAGAATGGAACGAACAGGGTGAGAGACTATCTGAGTTCATCATGTCCACCAAGACTATTCATGGGAACTCACAGTTTCAGAAGGCTGAAGCGAAACGTTGGACATGGGATTCTCCTGGCGGACAGTTCCACAATGAAATTGACCACATCATCTTCAATCGACGGTTTTGTCTGACTGATGTTGCTGTCGTCCCCAAATTCCAGACAGGATTGGACCACCGTCTCCTTCGTGCAAAATTCTACTTCCTGCAACGGGGAGAAAAAGCTGCAAAGTATAAGAAGAGAACTCCCAGAACGTCCACCAACTGGGAACTCTTTGGCACCATTGAGGCAACATGGGAAGATACCATCATTGATGACATCGATGAAGAATACAACCGACTGGTTCAGCACCTCCATGATTGTGCGAAGAATGCCGAGAGAGAGAGACACAAAAGGACGCTTGTCTTCAGAAACTCTTGAGCTCATTCGCCAACGTGGCAAGATGGTCAGACTTCCTTGTTAAGACCCTGAAGGAACGGTTTGAGGCTCTTCATATCCCTGAATCAACCAGATGCCTTTGGGCTACATTGGCACGTGATAGGGTCCAATGGAAATGTTACTGGCGCCTGCTCGAGCAAATCGATGAATAACGGGATTCAAGTGATCAAGTGATCAATGTCAGACCTGAATCCATAAAGTACGCTTGAAGAAAATATAGGAAAAACCCTCCACGACATCGATGCTAAAGACATCTTCAAAGGTGAAACACCATTAACAAAGCAACTAGAAGAAAATATAAATATATGGGACTACATGAAACTGAAGAGCTTCTGCACCTCGAAAGAAACAGTGACCAAGATAGAAAGACAGTCTACAGAATGGGAAAGAATATTCACCCAATACCCATCTGATAAGGGGTTAATATCCAGGATATATCAGGCACTGGTACAGCTATATAAGAAAAAAACAGCCAACCCCATTAGAAAATGGGGAGAGGAGATGAACAGAAACTTTGACAAGGAAGGAATCGAATGGCCAAAAAGGCATATGAAAAAATGCTCATCATCACTAATCATCAGAGAGATGCAAATCAAAACAACAATGAGATATCACCTCATACCACAGAGAATGGCCCATATCCAAAAGTGTAAAAGCAACAAGTGCTGGCGTGGATGTGGGGAAAAGGGGACTCTCATACACTGTTGGTGGGAATGTCGACTTGTACATCCTTTCTGGAAAACAATATGGACATTCCTCCAAAGACTAGAAATTGAGCTCCCCTTTGACCCAGCCATACCGCTCCTGGGAATATATCCTGGAAAGCCAAAAACACACAGTGGAAACACAATCCGCACTTTTATTTTCATAGAAGCACTGTTCACAATAGCCAGAACCTGGAAACAACCAGTATGCCCTAGAACTGATGACTGGATAAAGAAACTGTGGTACATCTACACAATGGAATACTATGCAGCTGTCAGAAAAAATGAAGTTATGAAATTTTCCTATAAATGGATGGATATGGAAAGAATCATGTTGAGTGAAATTAGTCAGAAGGAAAGAGAGAGACATAGAATGACTGCATTTATTTGCATGACATAAATATACTAGGTGATCTTACCGAAAGTGGAAATTACCACAATCATGTGGGGAGTCAGAGGTTAGTTTAGATAGAGAAGGGAACATGTGTGAATAAAAATCTAAAGTTCTCATACTAAAATAGAACTGAGCATTAAATATAGACAAAAAATGCAAATGATGGCTTTTAAGTGTATCGTAGTGCAACCCACAATGTGTGGGAGAAAGAGGAGAGAGAGAGGGAGAGGAGATAAAGAACCTGCCATTTAGGCAGGATGTGGGAGGGAGGAGGGAATTGGGGACATGGGTGGTGGCTGAGGGGCACTGGTGGAGGGCGGGGTGGAGGGCGGGGTGCTGGAACACTGTGTGGACCGAAACCCCCAAGCGTGAACAACATTGTAATTGTATATCTCACGGTGGTATAATAAAATGTCAAAAAAAATTACTTTGGTATAGAGATAGTCCTGCAGCATATTAAAACATATAATGACATGTAAAATAACATTGTTTATTTTTTCTTCCTTTCCCTAGTACTTTTACATAAAATGGTGTTTTCCATTGAACTGAAATTTAACAGTCTGGTTTAGGTATCAAAACCAATATCTTTAGAGTTCTTATAACCCATCCTTTATTCCTGTACAGGCCTATAATTGAGAAAGTTTGGGTGTTTTGAATATAGTTCAGTGATAGAATACAAACTTCCCAGATATGAAGTCCTTTTTTTCTAATTCTTAGCACCCGTAGCATAAATGATCAAATCTGAAGTGGATGAAAACAATTTTTATACTGATGAAAACTTCCTGGTTCATATGTATTTTTCAACATTTTATCTGTATGCTAAACATAAATTTTGGATAAAATGCTACAAAATATTGTGAATGCAAGATTTAAGATAACTGGTTTTATACTTTAAGAGTTTTTTTCAACTTTTTTTTTAGTCACTAAGAGACTCGGTCCATTTTTACACAAGCAATTTTTTGAAAATTAATTTACTGGGTAATATGTGTTTAAATTACTGCAAATTTGGAATATTATACATGTTAATAATAAAAATATTACAAATAAATAATAAATTCTTTGGTGAATGCTTTAGTGTTAAGTTTTTTAATATGCAAAATATAGCACATGAAGATTTTTATTGTGAGTAGCTAATAGTTTATTGTGTAACCATCTGTAATGATACTGGAGTCTTAAAAGAATGACCATCCATTAAATAAATGTGAGACCTGATGTATTTTTTAAATACATCTGATTTAATTCCCTGAATCACTCTGTGGTATTTGGCAAACTTTTAAATACTTCCAATAATTATGCATAATTATGTGTGCCACTCAACACTAAGCATTTATACATTTGTTGAATTCTAGAATTTAGCTATATTAACCAATGAGCCTGGCAGAGCCTGGCAAGCTACCCGTGTTTTTATTTACTTGTTATGCCAAAAACTAGTAACAATTATGGACCTCAGTTCCATGACCTGAAGAATGATTCCGGGCTCTTCCTGTCCCTGGAGCAAGCAGATACCCTTGGGTTATACTTGCTTGTGAGAGGACTTATGGAGATGTTCCTAGTGCCCACTCGAGCAAATCGATGAACAATGGGAAGACAGTGATACAGTGAACCAAAGAGAGCTATTTGAGTTAAGGGCATCCTTTGTCGATAAACATGATGTGCATAAAATTGCATTGGACGTTGCATAATATATATTATCAAATAGTCACAAATGCAAAAAAATTGAACTAATACTAAAAGAAAAATAAAAGAAGTAATAATAGTAATACATTTTATTTATAAAAGGATACTATATTTAGTATGGCTTAATATGAATTATCATTAATTTGAAAATATTTATTAACTGACTGGAACAAGTTCTCTTGTAGGTTATATAATTCCCATAAATTTTCAAGTGAGATATAAATCCTGAATTTTCAGAGCTCAGAGACTATGAATATTAATATACTAAAATAACTTTTTATAAAGTGTTTTGATGTCATTCTGGCTAAAACATTTTCAGTTACACAGATTTGAAAATAAATTGTGTATTTATTTAAAATTCAGTCTAGTGAACAAAAAGGAAGGAAACCTTTCATTTTCAGAACTTTAGCAGTTACTTGTTCTTTTTTAAGAACTGTATTAAATTAAAAATATAGGAATGTTTGTGCTTTTTCCACTCTCAAGTAAAGGAATTTATATCCTTAAGAGTGAAGTTCCAGGAAATATCATTTTTCACCAAAAATCTATTTTAATACATTTCACCTGACTTTCAAAGCACTGAGACCTAGAATAATCAAAATAATTCACCAGAATGACCAGGCATTCTAAGAAAGCCATCAACAGAGACAGGCACTCAAAATGGAATCTCTTTTTTAATGTGCAGAAGTAAAAAAGAAATGAAATGTGCACCATTTTACACTTCAGAACAGGGAAAACAATTCACTCTGCCTTGCTCTAGTTAAATGTAATGAATGCAAATTTTGCACATGTCTGAGTCATGGTGCTTCTAATGCACAGAAATGGAGAGGGAATGCAAGGTATTGAAGAGATAATTCAATCACACCAGACCTCAGAGTATAAAACAAAGAACAGATAGGGAAAGACCAAGGAAGAGAGTAAGATTAGGAATATGGGGAGTAATCTGGAACATGATTTATGGGTGGTGCAGAGGATTGGAGTAGCTCTATATCTGAACCACAAACTCAGCGTTAGTGAAAACAGGAGATCCAAACCACAACAACCAGACTTAAAAATGTGTCTGTCCAAGACAGTCTGGATGTTGGGGTGGGTAAAATCCTCCAGACATTATAGAAGGAGCTAACATTGGTGATATGTTAACAACAATCAGATGTTATCATCAATAAGATTAATGAATAGCACAAAACTTATTTTGATAGCAGAAACAAATGAAAATACATTTGTTTATTCATTCATCATATATCTTGGTATTCTACTCCATGACAAGTCAACTTTAGATCTCTAGGACCAATTCAATATAACTTCTTGTATCACTTGTCTTCCCATTGTTCATCGGATGCTCAAGCGGGCACCAGTAATATCTCCACTCCATACGCCCTGTGCAAGCAATTGTAGCCCAAGGGCATCTGCTCGCTCTAGGAACATAATGAGTCTCAAACCATTTCTTCAGGTCATGGAAATGAGGTCGATTATCCAACATAACATATATTTTAAAACATAATCAAAAAAGTGAAATAATAGTGTTTTTCCAAAATTCATTTCTGAAATCTCTGTCTTTAAAAGTTTAACCATCAATTATAGAAGTAATATCATTCCTTATTATTTCTATTATAAAATTAGCTAGTTGGTCCCCCATTATATTGATTTGGTAAAATTTTATAATGTGATACATCTTGCCATTCTTGAACCTCTGTTTGAACCAGCATATTTTATTAACATTTGTTATGTACAAAATATTTCAAGATTTTATTCATTTGCATTATATTTATCACATTGCATGCATGAAGAATGATGGCTATTATGTCTATAAATATACATTTTCAACTAGGGAAAGTTCTCTCTATTCTTTTACAAAATATGTCTAAAGTAATATTAGATCACTAATTACAAAATATGTCTAAAGTAATATTAGATCACTAGATCACTAGATCTAAAGTAATATTAGATGTTTATATCAAATGACTTTTCAATCTCAGTTAAAAGAAAAGTATAAGTTATCTACTAATACTGCATTTTCATTGTAACACATCCATCACTGTCTCTCCAAAAGGTATCTATGTTTAATCTCTGAAATCTTTAGCTCATACGTTTAAAAAAGAAAAGTCAGCATGCCTCTTCAATTGCTTGGATATTTTTTCTTAAATAAACTTTTTTTATAAAATGTTTATTAACAATGATCTGAGAAGAAAATGACATAGAGGGAACTGAACTCCTACATTCAAACATATCTTGCTAATGCCAGCTTCAAGATGAAACTATTCTATGAGCATTCCTGTGGCATCAACACAAGAATGCAGAGAACTGAACTAAACACTTCACCCTACAAGAGGGGTCAGTGAGCAAAGTCACCACATAGACAAAATAAAAATGCAAACCATTTTAACATAGTTCTATTTGTTTGTATTTTCTAACACATACTCTTTATTTTACATTATTTTGCTTTGGGGAACCTGGCAGTGCTCAGACTTGCTCCTGGCTCCGTGTTCAGGAATCATTCCTGGCAAGCTCAGGGTACCATATGGGGTGCTTGATGGCCATGTGTGTGGCCCACTCCTTACCTACTGTACTTTTACTCTGGTCCTTAAATCTCTTTCACATACGATATCGATAATTCATTTGCATTATATTTATCACATTGCATGTATGAAGAATGATGGCTATTATTCTTGTTGAAATGAAAAGCAATAGATATTTGGGATTCTAAATGTCGAAAGGGCTAATACCAACCTAGAACTGAGCATTAAATACAGGCAAAAACTGCACATGATGTTCTCTAAGTGTATGTAGTGCAACCCACAATGTATAAGAGAAGAAAAAGAGAGAGAGGGAGAGAGAAAAGAGATAAAGAACCTGCCATTGAGGCAGGCTATGGGAGGTGGGAAGGAATTGGGGACATTGGTGGTGGGAAATGGGCACTGGTGGAGGGCGGGGTGCTAGAACACTATGTGACCGAAACCTCCAAACATGAACAACGTTGTAATTGTATATCTCATGGTGGTATAATAAAATATTTAATAAAAAAATAAAATAAATTTCCTTGATAGTGAAAAAAATAAAATAAAACTGTCTACAATAATAATATTAATTGCTTAATCCCTAACTCCCCTTACTTATTCTCCCCTTGTTTATTCTCTATATGCTAAACGTGGAGCATGTAGAGAAATGAAATCAGGAAATAGAAGAGGCCGATTAGTGGCAACTCTTGACCTTGAATTTCAAAACATAGCTCACCAGGAGGTGAAGGAAGAGGAGGCAAGGAAGGAAGAGACAAACTAGAAAGTGGCTTAGTTTAGTAGCGAAGGGTCTTGATCTTTAGTATATGAAGGTGCAATAAAATAATACATCCAAAATATAAACATGAACACTCTTCTAACCATGTTGCCTAAACTATAGTGATATCAGAAATTTTATAAAATGAAGCATATTATCTTGATCAGCATACCTGGGCTGGTGTTGAAAAAGACTGCTGCAGGGTGGGTCCGATGAGCCCGGCTGTAATAGGCTCTTCTGCTAGATGGAGTTCTGACAAGAGGGAAGTCCGGATGTGGAAAATGGCGGCCCTCATGGAGCGGGGGGTCATCTGGCTTGTTGCGAGGTCTCTGCTGGGGTGGCGGGCCAGGGCTAGAACCCGCCATGCTGATCCAGAGACTCAGCCGATTTCTCATGTTTTGATTAATTTTTTCTTTTCTTTTTTACATTTTTATTGTGGATCTTTGCTGATTTTTACATATGTTAAATATTTTCAAAATACAGTTTGTTTTTCCTGGATCTAAAAATGTCTGTTTCCTTGTTATAAACTATACATATAACTTAATGATTTGTGTTGGTATGCTTGACAGTCGAAATCTCTCTGAGAATTTTATTGACTTGATCTATTTTGAGAGTAGATATCTTCATTCTTCCTGGAACAAGGACTAGAACTAAAAAATAGAAAAAGAAAAAAGTAACTAGCTCAAAATTAATGATATTATCTGTGATTTCCTAGATCAATATTCCTGATATAATATATCTATGAAGATTGCAATTATGCCCTTTAAAATGCTGTGATTGTATGAGTTGTAAAATTTCAGACTAACTTTTAAATCAGGTACTGCCTCTATCAGTTTGTAAAATACTATTAGGTTTCTAAAGCAATCTGATATATTTAGCTTTATATTTTCTAAGCTACTTTAGTAATTTATTTTACTGAGAAAATACTCCTATAAACTAGAAATTTCTTTACTGGTTAATTTAATTTACTAGTGGTTCTTTTGAAATTTAACATAAATTCAAAGTACAATGAGGTTGATATGTATTTTTAGCTGTTTCAATCCCAAATCTCTTTGTTTTTTTTTGTACAAAATCACAGAGAGGGTTTAAAGGACACAGTTTCTAGAAGTTAACAATATATGATTATAATTCTGAGAATTATATTTGGAAATATGTATATAGCAGTCAAAATGAATTTCTATTAGCAAAATTACATATTTTAAATGTAATTATTTCAATTTACTATGATTAATTTTAATAAAATAGCACATCAGTTTTCTGGAATTCAGTTTTTATTTAAAATAAAAAATATGATTACCAGGATTAAATGTGCTTTTAATGACCAAAATTATACTAATAAAGTAAATTATACTAATAAAGTAAATTATACTAATAAAGTAAATTTTGTCTTTTCACTTGTCACTTATTTTGTCAATTGTCTTCCCATTGTTTATTGATTTGCTCGAGCAGGCGCCAGTAATGTCCCCATTCTTTGGGAATGAGGTCCATTATAAATAAATTCACTTGGCTTTGAATATATTAAAATATATTTATAAGAAATTTGAGGGCCCAGAGTGATAGTCCAGTGGGTAGGGTATTTGCCTGGCATGTAGTCAACCCTGGTTCAATCTCTGCATCATATATGACCACAGAGCACCACCAAGAGTAATTCCTGAGTGTAGATTCCGGAATAACCCCTGAGCATTTCCGTGTGTGACCCAAATAACAAACAAACAAAATTTTAACTAAGTATAGAATATAGAACAGATATTCTAAGACTAATGTAACTTTAATTCATTTTCCAACAGTGACTTTTATTTAGGGAAAAGTCTTAGAGCCACAGACTATAGTGCTCAGAGTTGTTTCCCTGGCTCTGTGCTCAAAGATCACTGCTGGCAATATTGTGAAGGATGGGGTGCATAAGAAATTGTTGGGGATCAAACAGTCAGCTACACACAAGATAAGCACTTAATCACCTCTATCTCTCTTTGACACCCTTACACCATATTTTCTTATTTATGACCTGATGGAATGGTGTGAGGCTCTTTATGTTCCTGGAGCAAGCAGGTGCCCTTGGGCTCAACTAGCATGAGACAGGACATATGGAGATATTACTGGTGCCCGCTCTAGCAAATCGATGATGAACGGGAAGACAGTGAAAGTGATACATAATGGGCATATATGTGGGATGGGGAGCTCCCCACTCCTCAGAGCTCCACACAGCAGAAGAGCTGATGACAAACCCAGCTTGTCAGTGACTCACCCTGCAGCAGTCTTTTTCAAGCCCAGCCCAGGTATGCCCATCCAGAGACTCACACACATGGGAAAGAGTTGCTTGCTACTTGCTCTCCCTGTGCCCAACTATCAAGAGGTGCCTGGGAGGGAAGCGGGTTCTAGCCCTGGCCCAGTAGAGCCTCTCAAGAAGTCAGAGGAACCCCCTCCATGAGGGCCATTGTTTTCCACATCCTGACTTCCCACTCATCAGAGCTTCACCCAGCAGAATTGCTGACCGTAAGCCTGAGAGCAAAAAATGCACAAGAGGTGAGGCAACTACAAAAGTATCCCACCTGCACAACAGAGCCTGGCAAGCTACCCGTGTCACATATGATATGCCAAAACCAGTAACAATAATAAACCTCATTCCCATGACCTGATGGAATGGTTTGAGGCTATTTGTGTTCCTGGAGCGAGCAGATTCCCTTGGGCTACACTAGCATGTGACAGGACATATGGAGATGTTACTGGTGTCACTCGAGCAAATCGATGAACAACAGTAAGACAAGTGACAAGTGACATGTGATAGGTAAGAATCTTTTCCCCCAGTTTGAATTCTAGATTTCTTTTTCCAACTGTTGTAAGTTGTAATAAAATAAATACCTAGTAAAATCCTCTAGTTGATTATATCATAATTCTGTAGATTTTCTTTCACAGTACCAATCATGATAGAACTAAAAGGAGCTATTTATTTTGTTATGCGATCTTTTTTTTTGAAGTTGAGATTAATGATGTCCCCTAATCCTTATAAAAATCTCTGAGTCTATTATTAGAATCACATTTCTTTTTGCATTGGCCCCAAACAGTGTTCCGAGGTATATTGCAGGCATATCTGTCCTGACTGTGTAAGCGAGACAATTTAATGCATTGACCAGGAATATACTACTTCTTAGGCAGTGTTGGGGTACACTATGATCATATCTGGCTATGCTAAGAAACTAGGGAGTGTCAGAGGATTTAAGGTCATCTACATTCAAGGAATATGCTCTAGTGCTTTGAGCTATATCTTTAATCCTTAGACTCATAAACTCTCTATGTCCATAAATTCATATTTGTTGGAAATATATTTAAAAAAAGGTAATGTGTCATCTAATTCGTGTGTAGTAAGGAGAGTGCTTTCTGACGTGAGACATATCTCTCCTAACTACTCGGCAGATTATATCTAAAACAAATCTCAGTAGTAAAAGTTAAAACCAAAGCATATATTCCAAATGCTAATATCCATCACCTTTTAAATATTGATTGTTTCTAGATTTAAAAAAGGGCTGAAGCTATAACACAGCAGGGAGGATGTTTGCCTTGAAAGTGGCAAAACCAGGTTCGATCCCTAGCATTCCATATGGTCCCCGAGCACCACCAGGAGTAATTCCTGAGCGAAGAGCCAGGAGTAACCTCTGAGGATTGCCAGGTGTGACCACCCCCCAAAAAAAAAAAAAAAGCAAAAATAAAATAGATTTCAAAACTGTGAAGTACATTTATTTATTAAAATCTTCTCTTCTCTCTCAGTAATGCTTCACTATATGCTTCACATGTTACATTCTAAGTAGACTACTTCTGAATATGTGTTCTGTTTCTTTCATCTAGTTTCCTCAAAAAAAAGTAAATTTGCTAAACAATTAGGATCCTGAGCAATTAAATAATTATCCTTTTTATAAATGTTTGTATTTCTAGAATTCTCCAGCTAAAGCACCTGTGAGTTGTGGGAAATTTCTGCACTTTTCAGTCATTTTGCCTCTCATAGCATGACATAAATATAAATAAATACACACTAATCAAGAACTGTTCTCAGCCTAATGTTGAATGTTACAGTAAAAAACAAATTAAGGGAGTTGGAGCGAGAGCACAGTGGGTAGGGCATTTGCCTTGCATGTTTCCCAGCCAGGTTCGATCCCTTGCATCCCATATAGCTCCCCAAGTACTGCCAGAAGTAATTCCTGAGTGCAGAGCCAGGAGTAGACCCTGAGCATTGCCAGGTGTGACCCAAAAAGGCAAAAAAATTCCCAAATCAAATATTACTTATAATTATAATCTCAGGATGTCATTTTTGCCAGATGGTGTTGCAGGTGTG
This sequence comes from Cryptotis parvus, assembly GCA_021461705.1. Taxonomy (NCBI): domain Eukaryota; kingdom Metazoa; phylum Chordata; class Mammalia; order Eulipotyphla; family Soricidae; genus Cryptotis; species Cryptotis parvus. The sequence goes on from JAJIBD010025065.1 coordinate 18,716, forward strand.
ACTAAAGTGCCCAGCTGTGTTGACAGGTGGCAGACAGGAGATAGGCTTGTCTACACCCACGGCTCAGCCCTGTGGGCCCTGGATGGTTGATGGTCTGACATAGAAAAAGACTGGGCTCCCTGGGATGAACCCAGAGTCTCGGCAGAGCTTGGCAAGCTACCTGTGGTGTATTCAATATGCCAAGAACAGTAACAATAATGGTCCATATTCCCAATGAATGGAGACATTACTGGTGCCCACTCTAGCAAATTGATGAACAATGGAAGACAAGTGACAATTGGCACAATCTCAGGTATATTTAAAATACTTGTGTAAGAATATAATTCTAGTTATGCTAAATTTTATTAAGAAAATGTATAGAAGGTTCTGATGAATCATCACAAAGGGCATTGAACCTTTCAAGTTACAGAAGATAACAGCTAACTAGGCACTTACTCTATAAGCCATTTTACCTATATGACAGTATGTGCAAACTTCAGACATAAAGACTTGGCATACTGGAGAAACAAAATTCCCAATTCTTCAAACTCAGTCCACAAAAGTGGGTGAGAAAGTATAGTGCATTGCTTATCACTGTGTAAGACATTACACACATATATAATTTTAATATTGCTGACAGCAATAAATACTCATTTTCTAGTAGTGTCTGGAAGCTAGATATCACAGCGTGACTTACTTGAGTGCATTTGACTAAAGGTTAATGCTGAAATTATAGCCAAGACATTGACTGAGTCACTGGCTATAGTTACAGTTAAATACTCAAGGTAAAAAGCATTATAAATTTATGTACAAGCATGTTCATATGTTTCTGACAGTTAATACATTAACTCATATTAAAATGAATTATCAATATATGTGGCTTGCTTCTGCAGTATTGCTTCAAAATTTTGAATAACACAGCGAGGAGCTTCAAGAATGTGTAGAGAAACAACTCAGGATGGAATTCAATCTTTTTATGGGTATGAGTTATGGGACTGAGAAACAATGACTTCAGATAAAACCACATTGGACCTTAGCCTCTACTTCTTCCCTCCATCACAGAATGCCTGTCTTCCCCCTCTGCAGCCATTATACACCCACATACACATCCAGCCATTGAGATTGTCTCCATGTAACAATCTCATATCCATTTTTCCTTCTTTGTCACTATAAGCTCTATCTCAACAAAGAGAAATATTTATGTGTGTATAACATGTATGTGTCCAGTACAATGTTCTTTTCTATACCCTTTCTGAGAAATTTTCTCTGAAACCTGGAATAGAGCCTCATTTCAATGTGTTGTCTAAAAAAATGTGTGGGAATAAATGTTTCAATAGCAAAGTGTTGAATTCATAAGGCATATACACTTGGGAACACTTATTTCAATATCATCTAATGGAAGAGCTTTGAATAATAGAATAAGTTTAAATAAAGTCACCACAGATTACTATGAATACACATACTGTTCTGGAACCCATCATGTATACCAGTAGACAATTTAGCTAATCATAGTTACAATCACCCTTCCTTCTTCCCTCTTTTCCTCCACCTTTCCTCTTTATTATGCTACCATGATTGAGTGCAACTTCCATATCTGTAAAGACTAAACTGACAGCTGATGCATAAATTACTTTTCTTCTAGCTAGAATTTGGGAATGAAATTTTATCCCCCAACTGAAAGCAATAAGAACATCATGCTGTGAAACTTTACCTGCAAATTGATGGGAATCAAATAGAAAGTGAAGTGAGATGACTTGTATTATAGTTAAAGAGCTTAAACAGTATGGCCACAATAAAATCATTACAGAGTGGTATATGTTGGTTTAAAAATAGTGCTGACTGGGGCCAGAGCAATAGTCCAGCTTGTAAGGCTTTTACCTTGCATGCACCATCCTGGTTCAATTCCTGGCATCTCATATGGTCCACCGAGTACCATCAGGAGTAATACCTGAGTGCAGAGCCAGGAGTAACCCCTGAGCACTGGTGTGACCCAAAAAGCAAAAAGTTCTGACTACAATAATCTACAACGCAATTGTAATTTTAAAAGCAAACTTTACTGTAAAATATGTAATTATCACAAAATAAAAGCTCATACTATAAAGCCTGGAGCTGGAGCAATAGTACATTGGGTAGGTGTTTGTCTTACTCACAGATAATCCAGGTTTAATTGCAAGCACCCCACATGGTTCCCCAAGACAACAAGGGGTGATCACTTGATCACTTCACTTGATCACTTGAATCCCGTTAATCATCGATTTGCTGGAGTGGATGCTAGTAACATTTCCATTGGACCCTATCACAGCCAATGTAGCCCAATGACATCAGGTTGATTCAGGAATATGAAGAGCCTCATACTATTCCTTCAGGGTCTTGACAAGGAAGTCTGACCATCTTGTTGGTGGGCAAAAATGTGATCTTTTGACATCCCGTTGGATCCAGTTGGTAACAGCTCTAGTCCAGCGTTTGTCTCCAAATCTCATTACATGTCCAGCCCATCTGATTTTCGATGCCTTGGCAAACGAGACAGCGTCCTGATTCTGGAATAGCAACGGAGGTCAGAACTCCGGATTCCTTCTCTCACTTGAGTGAGGCATGATATTCCAAGCATAGCTCTTTTGATTCCTCTCTGGGAGACCCGAATAGCATTCTCATCCTGCTTTCATAGGGCCCAGGTCTCTGAGGCATATGTTAATGCAGGGAGAACAGTGGAGTTAAAGAGACGTACCGAGCCAGAGGTTCTTTGTCCTTTTAGCTATTTCTTCGATGCCTTAGAAGGCATTCCATGCCGCTCTCTTCCTCCTGCACAGCTCAGGGTTTAGGTCGTTCATCATGTTGATTTCTCGACCTAGGTACACATAACTGCTGCATTCAGAGATGTCTGTTCCATTGAGAATGAATGGGGCCTCTGCAACTAGTTCATTTTTCATAAAGCTAGTTTTCTTTATTTTCACTTGTAGACCTATCTTTCCACATTCTCGGTCGAAGTCAGCCAGCATTTGTGCTGTGTGGCTAATGTTTGGTGTTATTAGAACGATGCCATCAGCAAAGCAGAGGTGTTGTAGTTGCGGACCATCTATCTTCACTCCCATTCCTTCCCATTCTAATTGTCGCCTGCTGTTCTCGAAGGTGGCGCTGAAGAGTTTTGGTGAAATGGTATCACCCTGTCGAACCCCTCTTTTGACATCAATGGTCACTTCTTTGTAGAATGGTGAGATCCTGGTGGTGAATCGTAATACAGCTCATGAGGTTCTTGATGTATTGGGTTTGAACACCCTGTTTGGCTAGGGCTTCGATGACTGCTTCAGCTTCCACAAAATCAAAGGTTTTCTTTTAATCAATGAACGTGAGACAGAGCGGCATCTTGTACTCCCTACAAATCTCAAAGAGCTTGGTTACTGTGTGGATATGGTCGACTGTGCTGAGTCCTTTCTGGAAGCCAGCTTGCTCGCATGGTGGTCCTTCATCTAGTGTTCTGCCAATCCTGTTCAGGATGACTCGTGTAAACAGCTTGTAGATGACAAACAACAGGCAGATGGGGCGATAGTTGCCGATGTCGTGAATGTCTCCCTTCTTGAACAGTAGAACTGTCCTGCTGGTTTTCCATTGGGAGGTCACCTTGCATTCGGACAGGTAGCGTGTGAAAAGTCGAGCTAGTGTATTGATGAGTACCGACTGCAGATTCTTCAGGTGTTCGGGTCTGACTTTTGTCTGAGACTGGTGCTGTTCCCATCTTTACCGATGAGATGGCATGTCGGATTTCAGAAGGGAGAACAATGGGAATGACATATCCAACCTGTGGAATTTCGTATGTGGGCAGGTGGACGTGGCTATCAAAGAGATTTGAGTAGAAGTCCTGGATAATATTCTCCATCGACTTTCTGGAAGATGTGATAGATCCATCAGGCGTCGGAGGGCAGTCGTCTTGGTCTTATAGTTGGCGAAGGGCAGGCAGGCTGTTCGGATGCTTTTCCCGGCTTCTGCTCCATCTTCCAGTATTTCTGCTCTTCTGTCTTTGAGGTCTTCTTTTATCACTTATTGGCACCGCTCTGCAAGCTTGGATGTTAGCATTTGGTTGCCTGAGGCTCACGCCTTGCCACGTTGGCAAATGAGCTGGAGAGTTTCTGAAGACAGGCGTCATTTTGTGTCTTTCTCTCTCTCGACATTGTTCGCACAATCAAAGAGGTGCTGAACCAGTCGGTTGTATTCTTCATCAATGTCGTCAATGATGGTATCTTCGCATGTTGCTGCAATGGTGCCAAAGAGTTCCCAGTTGGTGGTTGTTCTGGGAGTTCTCTTCTCTTTTTTTTTTTTTGCTTTTTTGGGTCACACCCGGCAATGCTCAGGGGTTTCTCCTGGCTCTGCACTCAGGAATCACTCCTGGCTGTGCTCAGGGGACCATATGGGATGCCGGAGATAGAAACTGGGCCAGCACAGGCCAGCCACATGCAAGGCAAATGCCCTACCCGCTGGACTATCGCTCCAGCCCCGGAAGTTCTCTTCTTAAACTTTGCAGCCTTTTCTCCCCATTGCGTGAAGTAAAATTTTGCATGAAGGAGACGGTGGTCTGATCGTCTTTGGAATTTGGGGACGACAGCAGTATCGGACAGACAAAACCATCGATTGAAGATAATGTGGTCAATTTCATTGTGGAACTGTCAGCCAGGAGATTCCCATGTCCAAGGTTTCGCTTCAGCCTTCTGGAACTGTGACTTCCCGTGAATGGTCTTGGTGGACATGATGAACTCAGATAGTCTCTCACCCTGTTCGTTCCATTCTAGGCCATGGGTTCCGAGTGGAGTTCCACAGCCGATCTTCTCGGTCCTATCTTGGCATTAAAATCACCGACTATGATCTTGTAGAAGGTGTGATCTTTTTTATAAAACTCCTCCAATTCCATGTAGAATTTCTCAATTTCATCTTCTTTGTATGTGGATGTTGGTGCGTAGACAATGGAGATAGAAATTGCTGGCAGTGGGCCACATCTCTTCAAGTGTAATCATCCTATCCGGTTTGTTAGGCATTCAAATGAATCAATGTTGACGGCCATGTTCGTGTTGACAAGGATAGCAAAGTCACTGATGCCTCTTTCGTAGCATGTTCCAAGGAACAATTCTTCTCAGGTGTCAAATACAGTGTAATGCGACTGACGCCTCCTAGTATCAGTCAGACCAATAATTTCATACTTGATCTTTTGTGCTTGTACCATCAGATCCTCGATATATGCTTCTGATGCCAGTGTATGTGCATTGAAATACAGATAGTCATTTTAGTCCTTATTCGTTTTGGCAGCCTAGATTGGCCGTGAAATTTTATCAGGAACTGCTTGTTTGCCTTTCTTACTGTTGCCGTATTAAGGGTTCTTTTGGGGTCAGGAAAATAAACATTTTTGTTACTGGTTTAGGCATATCGAACACGATGAATGAATGATTTGTATCATTTATTTGATTTCCTGATCCAGTATAAAGTTCACATTTATAATGTAGATCACTTAGTTTTGGTTTCCTTTAATCTAGAAGAGTTTGATCTTCTTTTCTTTGTGAAACATTAAGGTTTTTGAAGTATAAAAAGGGCAAAAATACGTTTATCATTTAAATGTTCTTGTAACCAATTGACAGTATTCCAATTTATCACTCTGAAATACATCCTTCTTGAGGTGAGGAGTTGTCTTTAATGCAAATCATGGAGTATTTGGAATTCCTTTCAGAAATGACATTGCTCTGAGTGAGTTCCCTCATCTCTCAATCTACCAATACGTTTTAATATAAGGATTTTTTTTCTTGGTCTCTACAACAAGAGGGTTTACTTTTGAATATTTGGTGTTTATCTGTCTTCAGTTTCATTCATTACCTTTCCCTTTATTAATTCTCTTTATCTCTTAAGTTTTCTAAATTTAATTTTCGTAATTGAGAGATTTGTTTTTGAAGCTAGTATTTTAAATTATTTTGAAAGCACTACTTTAGTAATGTGAATATTTAACATGTTACTTAATTTCATCTCTGCTAGTTAGAAAATTATTTTTCAATAGGTTGCCTTGAGATTTTAATTATGACTAATTAGAATAGTATATTTAAGGCCTTTCTGCTATATTTCTACTATTGATTTATAGTTTAGCTGAATTATTTTATTAGAATATAGATATTTATGATTTCTACTCTTTCATTTTAATGGCCTTTTATATAAGCTGCTGAATTTTTATTACGTTCTATTGTGGTTGGATGAATTATTCTCTAATTATTTACATCAATTTAATGGTAATATTTATGGTTAGTCCTTTTCTTCTAAAATCTTAATGATTTTTCTTGCTAACTCTCAGGATATAGTATCTCATTTAATTCTAGGTAATATTACTTTCTCTGTAATATATGTATTCTGATATTATAGTACAATAACAGTATTTTGTGGTGAACACATAGCGAAGTTGTTCTATATTTTACAGTATAACTGCTTTGTTTTTATATATTAACTGCTTATACAAGTACCTTAAGATGCATAATTAAAATCTCTGATGTCATTGCTCTAGCTATTCTTTCAGAAAAATTTTCACTTTGTGGGTGAACTGGAATGGTCAACGTATTTTATTTTACCTATCTGTGTTTTTTTCCCAATCTGTATCATATTTATTTATGGTAACTTTTTCAGAAATGAGAGTTCTTTTGAATTATTTGAATATTAGTCTGTTCTACAAACACAAATGCAAAAAATTCTTAAGTATGAACAAGTAGAATTTCTTCATGCTAATAAATGTTTTTCTAAAATTTATGTTTTACGATTCTAAAATAATTTTTGAATAACATACTCTTGAGACACTTTCAAGTTTTTATATATCAAACAGTTAAGTTTTTATACAGATGTACTTAGCAAGTTCCACACAACAAGATATAACCTTAAATACATACTTCCCCAAAATGATTGCTTCAATAATAGAACAGTCCTGAGCTGAGATCAATTCCATTACTGAAATAGCTTGAAATCAATGTGTTATTGGGAGATATATAGCTACTTGTATATCCACACTGTGCAGTATAATTTATAATAAATGCTCAAAAACTTTAAAGTATTATTGCTAAGTGTTTTACCCTTGAAATCCAGGGATTACTGCTGTGTATTTTAATCCTATATATATTTTATAATAGTAAGTTCATTTGGTTCAGACTCCTAAAGTTTTCCAAATGACTACAATTGTTCCAGTGCCAAGCTGTTTGGGAAATAATTGCTTTGAATCTCATTGTTTTTATTGCCCATCATCTACACAGCCATTCCGACAAAGAACAATGAAGTAAAAAAACTCATTGTTGATTTTCTGGCTCTATTACAAAGTATTTCCATTAATGTTCTCTCATAGTGTGCTCTATTTTTTTTTAAGTTCAAGGACTGACATCACTTAAAGTACAAAATAGCTTATTTTTGTGATTCATTTTCAGATAAATCTACTATATAATTTTTGATTTTGAATGATAGTTACTAAAAAGCACATGTTTAATTATGCCAAATATATTAACTGAAATTTATTTCATACTTATTTCATATGATTCAACATAATTGAAAATAACAAAAGGTCAAATAATAATAAGTTACAAGGCAGAATTTGAGATAAAACAGAAGAGTATATATTTTGACCATTCTTCATTTCACAGTACATAAAAGTTGGAATCTCCAAATTTTTGATACACTCAATTTAATAGCAGCCAACAAGGAATATTAATATGCTTCTACATATTTAAAATAAAATATTGACATATGATATATGATTCACTACATTTGAGCTGAATACCTTATCTGAAGCCTATTGACTACTGATTCCTTTAATCCAAAGGACACAAAAATTTCAGAACATCTTGACATAGTTCAGTCCAATAGGTTCAATTTCATTTATTTTTCCCTATTAAATGTACAAGAAACGCTGAAATATAAACCATACTGCCTTCTGTGTGATGATAATGTCAAATACAAACCACGGTGTTCATTGACCCAAGCTATTCAACCCTGCTGTTTTCCTTGTCATCTTTCATCTCAAGAAGGCAAAACAATAAAACATAAACAAGTCGCAGGATTGAGCTTTGGGGAATTTTTTAAAGAATGGCTATGTTCCAAGATATACAGTAATTTTTTTGATGCACTTCATGGTTTTTCCATCTTCTTCTTTTCTCATGCTTGAAATAATGGTAAGTCATCATTAGCCATTCTAGAAACAGCAGTGTACCTTTCACATGATGAAGATGACAGAGCAGAAAGATGTAATCACTTGGTCAGGGGCCTTTGACAACATTGGTTGATCAAGACCTTTTCTATTACCAACAACTTAAATATTAGAAGAGAAGGATGAAACAAAGAAACGTGAAAAGAAAAACAGACATTGTTTTTCTTTTCATCTATGGGTTTAGTTCTTGTTTCTATTAGAGTATCGCCAAAGGATAAGATTTCAATAACTACTGATTATTTGCAGATATAATCAATCAGGCATCTTGGAGAGAGAACCTGTTCTGGCACTGGCCAACCAGCCCCATAGAGCCTCAGAAGAAGCCAGAGGAACACACCATGATGGCAGCAATTTCCAATATCCAGACTCCACAGCTAGTCAGAGCTCCACCCAAGAGAGAAGTCTTCTCCAACTCTGCTCGTCAGAGCCCCACCCTATAGTGAAGCTTATTTAAAGCCCAGATAAGCTGGAACCAGACACACAGATAAACGGGACAGTGCTGTTTCCAGCTCTCCCTGTGCTCCACTGATCATGAGGTATCCAGGAGGGAGGGCGAGTTCTGACCCTTCCTCACCATTCCCAGAGAGCCTCGGAAGAAACCAGAGGAACCCCTGCACCATGATGGCAATATCTTATTTATACCTAGGACTTTATTCACCCCTAGAGAATTTTCCGGTGACAAATATATTCCTGTTGGTACTTTGATTTTAGCCTCTAGCACTAGTGCAGTTCAGAGTACAGACCCATGGGAAATGACTATGAGATAGTACCATGTTGCTTTTTTTGCCTCCAAAATTGTGCTGATTTTTACAGCAACACTATAAAACAAAAAATTTAGCGATTAAGAGCATCTGCATATAGAATTGCCATAAATATCCTGAAATATTAAATTTTTGATTATTTTTGTCAAATTATAAGATAAAGATCAGATATTGAATTCTTAAAATTTACTACGAAGAATGTTTTAATGGAGGAAATGAAAACAAGAGTCATTAAATACAATAAAAAATTATAATGTGCATCACTGTGGAGATTGCTCTGTACTGGGCCACAGACCAATAATATGAAAATTAAATTCCTGAAACCTACACTACTTCCTAGATTTTATCAGTATTAACTTCAAAATAAATCTCATGAAATTTATCATCAAATACAGTGCATATTTTCAACATTTTCCAAATAATTTTACACACTTACTGACTTGTGATCAATGTAGAGTGAGTGCATACCACATATATAGAGGTCTCATTTTGAACCTGACACTAGAAATTAATAAACAGGACAATGCATGACTACTTGGGGCGTGGCAACATCAAATGTTTTAGTAAATAATTTAACTTCAAGTAACACAGAGTTCAGTTAAGAGTGCCAAATCTTACATCATCACATACTCATAGAATGAAAATGCATTGAATATCAATTCAATGTTTGCTTATATTTGCCTATGTTCTACAAAAGAATTAATAAAGCACATAATGAATAAAGTCATACAAATTGATGAAGTGAACTATATATTATTATAAAATAAAGTGCAAGTAAGGACATAGCCGAATATAGTTGTATACATGATGTATTATATCCTATTAGTTTTATTAAAATATCCAAATGACACTATAAGATCAAAATTAAATTTTATTCTCATGCGATATTTTTCACCTACTAAAATTATTACGAAATTCTTGTCATGTAGTAAATATAGTTCAAGATATTTTTGGTATAGGAATTAATATATTTATTCCTAGGATCTCTGGATATGCTAAACTGTGTGCCAAACACAATACTTAAAAATTCTATTTGGAAATGTATTTGTCATCCAACCTAGATTAGAAGGGAAATTCCTGACTCAAGGTAAGTATATTATTTTACATCTGCTTGCCAGCTGGAGAAAATATATGTAAAGTTTTCTGATAGAAAATATATTTTATTATTGTGAAAGGAAAACTAAGATAATATATTACATTAAACTATTCAATTATTTATGTTAACAATTGAAAAACTGAGTTTTCATAAAACAACAATGGATTGAAAAGAAATGTGAACTTCAGAGAAAACACTAGTGGAACAGAACAATGCTTAGTATTTTTATTTATCTGGCTTGGAGAAATGTTTTCCATTTAGTGCTTACAAAACCAGAAACACATAGGGCTGTGACAATTAATGGGGCATTAGAACAATAGGGTGGAGTAGTATGTGGGAGTTTTTGTGGAGAAATATAACTAGGATGAGTTTAGACTGCTAGTAGGAGCATCCTTCTTTTACGTTTGAAACACATTGCCAAAACACATTTCACTTCAAACCAGCCTATGGGCAGTTAATGACACATGTAAATTGCAAAGGTCTGATCCTATTTCCATTTCAGAACTGTCACATTGGCAGCATTGGGGAACCTCGCCACAAAGTAGACCAGAATTTGAATACCCACCGAAAGAGACAAAGAGCAGTAACACTACTAATGCAATGGAAATAAGGTAGTGTGTAGGAGTTTCAAGGTAGATTTAAGACGCCAAATTAACAAGCTGTTTTTATTTGAAATGAAGGTGAAGTACAACTAAAGAAGTCTCAAGTTACCACAATTTTCTTCCTGAAATTGATCACATGCACCTGTGATAAACTATGACTTGAAATGAATAAAGTTTATTTAAAGTTAGGCTCTAAGAATTAACTTAATAAGTTCCACAAAAAGTGTACCTATATTCATTTTTATTTTCTTCCGTTGCAGTCAAAAGCAGCTATGTTACATATTTGTGTCTTGTCCTAAACGAAATCATAAATTGCTTAAGTTTTATTTCAATAAGAAGGTTCAATACAACATTCCAAAATATAGGATTGAAGCAGACAGGCAGTTAAATGGGGTTCCCGATAGCAGTATGTTTTGAGTACTAAGACCCGATGAGATCCATTGACAAAGTTTATCGTTACAAGAATTACAGGAATATTGGGGCCAGAGCGATAGCCCAGCGGGTAGGGCATTTGCCTTGACGCAGCCGGCCCATGCTGGCCGGGTTCGATCCTCGGCATCCCATATGGTCCCCCGAGCACCGCCAGAAGTAATTCCTGAGTGCAGAGCCAGGAGTAACCCCTGAGCATTGCCGGGTATGACCCAAAAAGCAAAAAAAAAAAAAAAAAAAAATTACAGGAATACAAGAATTGTGTGCTATGGTATCCTGATTTTAATCCTTTGACCTCGTAGTCAGCCAGGTTAGTGTGGTAGCACAGAATAACTTGTGCAACCTTGTTGATTTGAGAACTTTTCATCTGTCATCCAGCAATCCTACCAGAAATGTTTCCCTAGAATGGACGTAGAAGTAGACAGCTCTGCTTTTTTTTTATGTATTCCTCTTTTATGTGCATTGAGGGGAAAAAACAGTTCCTTCATGGTTCTTGTGGGTCTATTTTGAAACAGTAAACTTCTCAGAAGTTAGAACAAGTTAAAAGCTAAATGTCTGCAAGTGATTCTAGAGTATATTCAATACTTTTCATTTCTCTTTTCTACAAGTATTAATTTTTACTGAATCCTTAACCCCCCAGTACTTGATAGCTCGCTGGGTTTGGTTACCAAGAAATGAGTACAAATTTTTTCAGGATCCAGAGCAAGATTGCTAGATTCCCTAAAAATAACTTTGAACTTTAAGAGTGTAATAGCAGAGCAAATAAACAACAAATGACCTTAGATGAGATCCTTTATGACATTATGGACCAAATCTCAGAGACAATTATGCTGTATGGATGATACTGTTTGGTCCAAAACAAATTGCAAAAGAAAGTGAAGCCTTGCTGGTACCATCCTTCTCTATTGGGGGCTGGTGCATTCATTCACTCACAATTAGAATTGGGCCAAAACCAAAGTTTTTCATCATATAAAAATGAGATGAATTAACTGTCCAAATGCATTTGAATCAATAGCGAGAACTGACTACCTGAAAATGTTTAAATTGAGTTTAGAAATCATTACATCAATAACTGATGTAATTCGTCAATAACTGATGTAATAAAATTACGCCAATAACTAAGAATTCACATCTTAAAATATCTTTCAATGGTAAAGCTAATAAAATCGCATTATTTTCAAATAGAATTGTATCTTTCTGTTTCTTATAAGTATTTGTGGTTCAAATATAATTGTATCTTCATGTTTCTTATAAGTAATTGTGGTAGCTGAAATGAATTGGAATTCCATGATTATACAAATAATTTATGATCTGAGTTAAAATTTGGCACTTAAGATTTTATTTCTTAATGTTAACAACATGTAAAAATGTTTGAATAAAATGTAAAGTAATAGTGGAAAATATACAATTTATTTGAAAAGTATAAATATATTCTATTAGTAAAATTTACATGTCTAGTTCTCTGAGTATTATTGTTGGGGACACCGGGGTCCTCGACAGTGTCAGGACAGAAGTTCTACCTCTGATCGACGCCGGGGAACAGATGAAAACACAGGTGTCTGGCACAGTTCCAAAAAAGGCTTTTAATAGTACAAAAGCTCTACCACCACAATCCAATATAATGATTGAACTAGAGCTCTGGTCAGAACTTAGACCATACAAAAGAGCCCGAATCTCCCATCAAAGAGAGAGGATCTCACCCAACAGGAATCCTATCCAAAAGGAGCAAAAAGGCAAAGGAGCAAAGAGTCAAAGCAAAAAGCAAAAAGCCAAGGAGCCAAAAAGCCTAAAGGGGCCTCAAGTCAGTCCCTTTATATACCAAGTAATCCAACAGGGAGTTGACATGACCTGTCAACAAAGAACCCTAAACAGAGCGTAGAAGGGCAGTGCCACACCCTATTACAGGTATAAATAAAGGTTATGCCAAGGACTAATCCCTTCTTCTGAGATTATCTCTTATGTAAAACACTGGAGAGAGAGGGGGCTGTATAAAGTAATAGATCTTAATTTCATGAGATGAAATTTCATGTAATTAATACATTCAATTTCATGTCATCTAGATGGTACCCACAAGGTCCTTCTTATTATCTGCACCAGGGTGATTCTGAGTATCTTGTTCTCATGTACTGAAAGGGTTACACTCGCCTGCTTAGAGCAAACTAGTATGATCCTTCCTATAGTCTTCCTATAGTCTCAGCGTAGCCAGGGTGGTAGTCTCCTGGTATTCTAACTGTCCCACGCTGAGTGCAGTGGGTATAACGAGGAGCTGTGCCCAATCTAGAAAACATAGAAGTCTTAGTAGATGTATAAATCAGAAGTTATTCAGAGTCAAGGTGACTTCTGTAACTGTCACACCCTCTAGCAGTGTTTACATAGAAGAGAGGTCTCATTAGAATGAAACTTGGCTTAAATAGATTAAGCTGTGAGTGGGCAAAACACCAAAGCTGCCAGATTAGCTAAATATGTCATTCAACACATTATAATAAAACATTTAAGAATGATAACTTAGGACACTAAAGTCTGTTTTGTGTTTATGTCTTTTGATCACTTGATCACTTGAATCCCATTATTCATCCATTTGCTAGAGTGGGCACCAGTAACATTTCCATTGGACCCTATAACTTGCCAATGTAGCCCAATGGCATCTGGTTGATTCAGGAATATGAAGAGCCTCAATCCATTCCTTCAGGGTCTTGACAAGGAAGTCTGACCATCTTGTAGGTGGACAGCCACATGATCTTTTGACATCCCATGGGATCCAGTCAGAAATGGGTCTAGTCCAGCAGTGTTCTGCAAATTGCATTACATGTCCAGCCCATCTGATTTTCCATGCCTTGGCAAACGAGACAGTGTCCCTGATTCTGGAATAGTGATGGAGGTCGGAACTCCAGATTCCTTCTCTCACTTGAGTGAGGCGTGATATTACAAGCATAGCTATTTTGATTCCTCTCTGGAAGACCTGAATAGCATTCTCATCCTGCTTCGGGAGGCCCAGGTCTCTGAGGCGTATGTTAATGCAGGGAGAACGGTGTAGTCAAAGAGAAGTGCTAGGAACCAGAGGTTCTTTGTTCTTTTAGCTATTTCTTTGGTGCCTTTGAAGGCATTCCATGCTGCTCTCTTCCTCCTGCACAGCTCAGGTTTTAGGTCGTTCATCATGTTGTCTTCTCGACCGTGGTACATAACAGCTGCAAAATGCAAGGTGCCCTCCCCAATGGAAAACCAGCAGGACAGTGCTACTGTTCAAGAAGGGAGACATTCATGACATCGGCAACTATCGCCCCATCTGCCTGTTGTCCGTCATCTACAAGCTGTTTACATGAGTCATCCTGAAAAAGGGAGTGGCAGAACACTGAGATGAAGGACAACCATGCGAGCAAGCTGGCTTCCGGAAGGATTCAGCACAATCGACCATATCCCCACAGTAACCCAGCTCATTTTGGGTTCGTAGGCAGTAAAGATGCCGCTCTGTCTCACGCTCATTGATTTAAAGAAAGGCTTTGATTACTGAAGCAGTCATCGATGCCCTAGTGAAACAGGGTGTTCAAATCCAATACATCAAGATCCTTCGTGGGATCCGTATACAGTTTCACCACCAGATTTTCACCATTCTACAAGGAAGTGATCATTGATGTCAAAAGAGGGGTTCGATAGGGTGATACCATTTCACCAAAACTCCTCAGTGCCACCCTTGAGAACATCATGCAACAATTAGAATGGGAAGGAATGAGAGTGAAGTTAGAGGGTCAGCAACTCACACCACACCTCTGCTTCGCTGATGAAATCGCTTCTAAAAACACTAAACATTAGCCAAGCGGCACAAACGCTGGATAACTTCAACGGAGAATGTGGAAAGATAGGTCTACAGCTGAATCTGAAGAAAAGTATGTTCATGAAAAAATGAACTAGTTCCAGAGGCCCAATTCACTCTCAATGGAACAAACATCTCTGAATGCAGCAGTTTGTCTTTTACTTTGATAAATGATTACATTCATACACAATGAAAAAAAATCAAGTAAATTTGTGTGAAATGTAACACTCTTAAAAATGACAAGATTAATTTCAAGCTAGTAAAATTAATATGTCAGTATGAATTAATTGACGGTTTGTATATTTGCCATTCAAAACAAATAATTTGGTGGGAGTGATAGTCCAGCAGCTTGAGCCTAAGACACAGGTACACCCGGCAGAGGAGAAACCAGCTTTCCCCGTTGAACCCCCTGCACTCCATGGACCACGAGAGCAACTTCCGACCTGGAGTCCACCATCCCGATGGAGCCCTCGGAGGAGCCCAGGAGAAACCCCCACACCTTGCTGGCAGCGATCTGTGTCACAATCCACACTCTGCAGCTGGTAAGATCTCCCCACAGCATATTAATCCAGTCTCCAGCCCACAGATTAATCCAGTCTCCAGCCCAGCTTGTCAGAAACCCAGCCTACAAGGGACCCGCCCTGCAGAGACCCGCCCTTCAGAGGAGAGTATTTCAAACCCAGAAATGCTTGAGCCTAAGACACAGGTACACCCGGCAGAGGAGAAACCAGCTTTCCCCGTTGCAGCGGCCGATGTGCAGCCGCGGATTTACCCTCCAAATTACCATAAATATTCTACCCACCCCTCTGAGAGAGCCCCACAAAGTAATGAGAATATAGTGCCCGCATGGCAGAGCCTGGCAAGCTGTCCGATGCGTGTTCGATATGCCAAATCCAGTAACAAAAATGTTTATTTTCCTGACCCGAAAGAGCCCTTAATACGGCAGCAGTAAGAAAAGCAAACAAGCAGTGCCTGATAAAAATTTCCACGGCTGTCCTAGGCTGCCAAAACGAAGAAGGACTAAAATGACTGTCTGTACTTTCAATGCACATACACTGGCAACGGAAGCATATATTGAGGATCTGATGCTGCAAGCAAGAAAGATCAAGTACGACATCATTGGTCTGACTGAGACGAGGGAGGCGCCAGTCGCATCATGCTGTATTTGACACCGGAGAAGAATTGTTCCTTGGAACATGCGATGAAAGAGGCATCGGTGGCGTTGGTGTCCTTGTCAACACGAACATGGCTGTCAACATTGATTCATT
Organism: Cryptotis parvus; assembly: GCA_021461705.1. NCBI lineage: Eukaryota > Metazoa > Chordata > Mammalia > Eulipotyphla > Soricidae > Cryptotis > Cryptotis parvus. The sequence continues at coordinate 34,856 of JAJIBD010025065.1, forward strand.
TGAATGCCTAACAAACCGAATAGGACGATTACACTTGAAGAGATGTGGCCCACTGCCAGCAATTTCTATCTTCATTGTCTACGCACCAACATCCACATACAAAGAAGATGAAATTGAGAAATTCTACATGGAATTGGAGGAGTTCTATAAAAAAGATCACACCTTCTACAAGATCATAGTCGGTGATTTTAATGCCAAGATAGGACCGAGAAGATCGGCTGAAGAACTCCACATCGGGACCCATGGCCTAGAATGGAGCGAACAGGGTGAGAGACTATCTGAGTTCATCATGTCCACCAAGACTATTCATGGGAACTCACAGTTTCAGAAAGCTGAAGCGAAACGTTGGACATGGGAATCTCCTGGCGGACAGTTCCACAATGAAATTGACCACATCATCTTCAATCGACGGTTTTGTCTGACCCGATGTAGCTGTCGTCCCCAAATTCCAGACAGGATCGGACCACCGTCTCCTTCGTGCAAAATTCTACTTCCCATAGCGGGGAGAAAAGGCTGCAAAGTTTAAGAAGAGAACTCCCAGAGCGACCACCAACTGGGAACTCTTTGGCACCATTGCGGCAACATGGGAAGATACCATCATTGATGACATCGATGAAGAATACAACCGACTGGTTCAGCACCTCCATGATTGTGCGAAGAATGCCGAGAGAGAGAAAGACACAAAAGGCGCTTGTCTTCAGAAACTCTTGAGCTCATTCGCCAGCGTGGCAGGCGCGAGCCTCAGGAGACCAAATGCTAACGTCAAGCTTGCTAAACAGGTGCAGAGAAGCGATAAAAAGCAGACCTCAAAGACAGAAGAGCAGAAATACTGGAAGATGCAGCAGAAGCCGGGAAAAGTATTCGCACTGCCCGCCTGTCCTTCGCCAACTATAAGACCAAGATGACTGCCCTCCGGGCCCTGATGGATCTATCACATCTTCCAGAAAGGCAATGGAGAAGATTATCCAGGACTTCTACTCAAATCTCTTTGATAGCCACATCCACCTGCCCACATACCAAATTCCACAGGATGGATATGTCATTCCCAACGTTCTCCCTTCTGAAATCCGACATGCCATCTCATCGGTAAAGAAGGGAACAGCCCCAGGCCCAGACAAAGTCAGACCCGAACACCTGAAGAATCTGCCGTCGGTACTCATCAATACACTAGCTCGGCTCTTCACACGCTACCTGTCCGAATGCAAGGTGCCCTCCCAATGGAAAACCAGCAGGACAGTTCTACTGTTCAAGAAGGGAGACATTCACGACATCGGCAACTATCGCCCCATCTGCCTGTTGTCTGTCATCTACAAGCTGTTTACACGAGTCATCCTGAACAGGATTAGCAGAACACTAGATGAAGGACAACCATGCGAGCAAGCAGGTTTCCGGAAAGGATTCAGCACAATCGACCATATCCACACAGTAACCAAGCTCATTGAGGTTTGTAGGGGGAGTACAAGATGCCGCTCTGTCTCACGTTCATTGATTTACAGAAAGCCTTTGATTCTGTGGAGACTGAAGCAGTCATCGAAGCCCTAGCCAAACAGGGTGTTCAAACCCAATACATCAAGATCCTTCGTGAGCTGTATTACGGATTCACCACCAGGATCTCACCATTCTACAAAGAAGTGATCATTGATGTCAAAAAGGGGTTCGACAGGGTGATACCATCTCACCAAAACTCTTCAGTGCCACCCTCGAGAACATCATGAGACAATTAGAATGGGAAGGAATGGGAGTGAAGATAGATGGTCGGCAACTACACCACCTCCGCTTCGCTGATGACATCGTTCTAATAACACCAAACATTAGCCAAGCGGCACAAATGCTGGCTGACTTTGACCGAGAATGTGGAAAGAGTAGGTCTACAGCTGAATCTGAAGAAAACTATGTTCATGAGAAATGAACTAGTTCCAGAGGCCCCATTCACTCTCAATGGAACAAACATCTCTGAATGCAGCAGTTATGTGTACCTAGGTCGAGAAGTCAACATGATGAGCGACCTAAAACCTGAGCTTGCGCAGGAGGAAGAGAGGCGGCATGGAATGCCTTCAAAGGCATCGAAGAAATAGCTAAAAAGGACAAAGAACCTCCGGCTCCGGGCACATCTCTTCGACTCCACCATTCTCCCTGCATTAACATACGCCTCCAGAGACCTGGGCCCTACGAAGCAGGATGAGAATGCTATTCGGGTCTCCCAGAGAGGCATCGAAAGAGCTATGCTTGGAATATCACGCCTCACTCAAGTGAGAGAAGGAATCCGGAGTTCTGACCTCCGTCGCTATTCCAGAATCAGGGACGCTGTCTCGTTTGCCAAGGCATCGAAAATCAGATGGGCTGGACATGTAATGCGATTTGGAGACAACCGCTGGACTAAGAGCCGTTACCGACTGGATCCCACGGGATGTCAAAAGATCACGTGGCCGCCCACCTACAAGATGGTCAGACTTCCTTGTTAAGACCCTGAAGGGAACGGTTTGAGGCTCTTCATATTCCTGAATCAACCAGATGCCATTGGGCTACATTGGCACGTGATAGGGTCCAATGGAAATGTTACTGGCGCCCGCTCGAGCAAATCGATGAATAACGGGATTCAAGTGATCAAGTGATAGTCCAGTAAATATCAGGAACTACCTTGTCTGTGACTAGCCTAAAAGGTTCCCAGAATCCCATATGGTTCTCTTTGTACCACAAAGAGTAATCCCCAAGAACCGCAAAACCGTATTTAGTGTTGCCCGTTGGCGCCCCCACAAACAAAAAAAATAAATTTATAGCAGTTTAGCAAAAATTAGAGAAATGTATTCTGAAGTTAAGATTAACTACATTTCAAGAAATCCTATATAATATTTATGTATATTATCAACCCTATGAAAAATACTTTTTCTCATGTTCTTTTTTTATA